>NDXB01019988.1:52368-63915 GCA_002631895.1 Agapornis roseicollis | reverse complement strand
TTTTTAAAAAAAAAAAAAAAAAAAAAAAAAAAAGAGACAGAATGCTGGAATGGAATAAAGGGTTTCATATTAAGTAAATCAGAACAAATTTCCATTTTGATTCAGAGCATTTTCAAAACATATGCAGATACATACATGTATAGAAGTACACATCTTTCTATTTAAAAAAGCATATTTCCAGAAGTGTTAAGAAGGAAGTGGCCATATGTACCTATCTTTATTTGCATTTTGAATGTTTCTGAATAAGCTTTGCTGTGAATTGCATACTGAAGAGCACGGAGTATGCAATGTACCTACTGCCTGGTCCTATCTACTTATAATCTGGATGGTGGCACAACTACAACTCTTCTCAAATGCTGCCACCTAAAGGCTAAAATGAAGTACAACTATCAAGATGTGTTAATAGAACCAAACCTGGCAAAAATCAACAAATGGGAAAAGGTTCACAACCGTCCAACGGTTCGAATTAAAATACAACATTACAGTTGTTGCTTGAATATCACAGAAAAAAATGTATTCTTCTGTAATCTGCATGGAAAATTACCTGAAAATACTTTGGGGATGTTTTTTTTTTTGAAGGAGGGCAACATTAAGGTTTTCATCTTCAGTAGTCATATCACCGAAACATCATTATATTTAGAAATCAATTAACAAAAAAAAAAAACCCAGAAAACCAAAAATTACTTATATGAGCTGCATGACTAAGAATTATGGTGCCACTGGAAATCTCACACTCGCTTCCTCTAATTTGAACGTGTAATCCCTGTCAATTCTTTAAAAAAAACCCAAAAACAAAAACCCAAAGATAATTCACAATATAATTGAACACTCATAATTCTGATTATCTCTTATATATGCAAGAAAACATCATAAGCAGGGAGAAACAAGGATTTGGCTCTAAATGTTTTCAAGTTAAAGATTCAGTAATGAAAAAAACGACTCAAAAATGCTGCCTAACAGGTTTTTTGTTAGAGCTAGGTAAGTTTTTCATACAATGTAGCTCTTAAGAGAGAGGTTTTAAAACAGTCACTAAAATTAAGTGGATCTTTTTATTACCCTGATGAAAAGTGGTTCATATCATAAGAAAGGTATTCTATAACATCAGAAGCATCATTAATGCTTCAAATTACCTTAAAATCAAATAACAGAATACTACAATGAACAGATGTAATATTTTGCAGATTTTAACTAGTCAGATGTTACTTATATAACCACTAGACTCTGAATGAAAGGACGAAAACTAGACTTCAGAATTGGAAGAAATTAATGGATGAGAAGTTTGAAAGTATAGAGTATGGAAAATATAGAGTTCATGGTCTGAGAATAAAAGCAAAGCAAGTTCTGCAGTAGTACCTCATATTATACCAACTAATGAAAGTAGAAAAAGTAAATGCAGTTCTGTTTTTCTGCACTGAAAAAATAATTATCTCCCAATTTTGTTAGTTGATTTAATATCTTCCCCTACAAAACCTCAATGCACTTAGTGTAGCCAATACATTTTAGGCCAGTATATTTGACATTCATAGTAGTAGTTTCTGCATCCCTGACTTACACCCCTACTTGTCAGGGTCTTTCTATTGCACAGTGGGTCACTTGACTATGAGCAAGGCAAAATGAAGAGAGACAAACAAAATAATTAGTTGTTTGGTTAGGGTTGTTTGTTTGTTTTTGGTTTTTTGAGGGGGATGTTTGTTTTCGGGTTTTTTTGTTTGTTTGTTTGTTTGTTTTTTAATTGTAACCAACAATCGATGTCCTGGTTTCAGCTGGGAGAGACTTAATTTTTTTCTTAGTATCTGGTGCAGTGCTGTGTTTTGGATTTAGTCTGAGAACAATGCAGATAACATACCCATGTTTCAGTTGCTGTAAGTAATGCTTACCCCAGTGAAGGACTTTTCAGTCTCTCATGCTCTGCTGGTGAGGAGGGGCACAAGAAGCTGGGAGGGAGCAGAGACAGGACACCTGACACAAACTAGCCAAAGGGGTATTCCATGCCACAGCACATCATGACCAGTATATAAACTGGGGGTGTTACCTGGACTGATCGCTGCTCAGGTCGGGCTGGATATCAGTCATTGGGTGATGAGCACTTGTACTCTCCATAACTTGGGTTTATTAGGTTTTATTCCTCTTTATTCCATTTATTATTGTTGTTGTCATAATTATGACTATTGTTATCATTATTACTACTTTATTTCAATTATGAAACTGTTCTTATCTCAACCTGTGGGCTTTATCGTTTTCCAAATCTGTTCTCCATCTGACCAGAATGGAAGGTGAAGAGTGAGTGAGTTGCTGTGTGGCACTTTCTTAGCTACTAGCTAGGGTTAAGCCATAGCAATTACCCAGTTGCATTGGTCTTAAAGAATTTGCTAAATGTGTACAATTTTGTGACTTTAGCTGCTAGTTTTCTGACATGTGAAAACTGAATTTATGAATCAATGTATCCAGATATGTTTACTTATGGACTAAAATGAAATTTTGCATGAAGAAAGGCTGATACGTTGTAAGTTTATATGAAGAACGGTTGACGTGAGACTTAATTGGCTGTCCTTCATTTCCTTGCTTTGGCTTTGATTTTAGGAAGTTATTTCTAGTAAATGCTTCAAAATCAACATAACAGGCAAAGCCACTTAAAAAAAAAAAAAAAAAAAAAAAAAAAAAAAAAAAAAAAAAAAAAAAAAAAAAAAAAAAAAAAAAAAAAAAAAAAAAAAAAAAAAAAGTGTCATACGACCAATCAATGGAAAACAAAGTTTCACAAAAAGTTATTAAAAGCTTTGTTCATTAGCAGAAAATGTTACTATTTTAGCATATCTAATGAATACCCGTATTAAATCACTTCAGTGATGACAGCCTCTACAAGACTGCCTGCCATGCTGTATGTGAACACTCTGGTGTCCTTCATTTGCCAAGGAGTGTTTGGTTTAGTTTTATTTCAGTCCTGGTTTTCTCTCCTAGGGCATTACCCAGGCTAATGGTCCCCACCAAAAGAAATACCTAGGTTTAGATGCTGTCCTTTCAGTTAGTTGATGAGGCTGTCCTGCAATGCAGTTGACATGACTGATGATAAATTTTGGTACAGCAGGGTACCCAAGATGTATCGCAGTCCCTGCCAGTTCCGGTCTTAAAAGTCTCTTTTCTTCTTTCTGGCTTCTGTGTCTGTTTCCCTCCCGTGCAGGGCTGAGTTGTAGACAGAGGACAAATCTGGACTCAGGATCTGGAATCTGGTCCTGAGTTCTAATAGTTTGGACAGAATTGAGCATTATGAGAAAAAGGGCTCATTACTCTGGCAACCTGGGAAAACAATCAGAGTGGGATTTTTTTTAAAATTGTTTAGAAAAATTAATGCTGCAAGTTGCATCCTAGAACATGGTATTTTTTATGGAACTGGTCTAGATAGATAATTAAAAAAGCTTTGGTTATATACGACACTCATTATTTTTGTTAATGGTATTATTTTCCATTGCTTTCATTTGGCCAGAATTTCATTCAAGATTCTCAGTAACAATTAACCGATAATGCTGTGCAGCACAGGATATTTCTACAGTTTGTAATGGTGTGCACCACATAGATTCTTAGTTTAACAGAAATCCAGATCATTAAGCTTGCAGAATACAGCACAGCTACATACAGATACACCAGTATGCATCTAGATGAACTTAAAGAAACACTGCCTTTGCAAGGCTAAGTAGTTTGGATGCTTTATGAATGCTACCCTACTGATTTTGGTACTGAGGGTGTTCAGGAAGAATTATTTGGACAATTCTGCACACAACTCAGCACACAGATTTCAGAATGGTGTGCTGCATGTGTATGCATCTAATGGAGTGAATATGAAGGCCTAATCTGCTCTCTGGGAAATATACAACTAAAATAGTTCTGATCTGCTTCCTTTTTGTGACAACCACTGTGAGATTTCAGGTGTTTCAAGTTCTTAAAGTTTACAGAGGACTAAAGAAAACAAAGCAAAACTAAAAAGTAAATGCTTTCTGCTATGTCTAGGTTGGACATCTTATCCTGTAAGCTTTTTTCTGTAAAACCCTAATTGTTTTGATAATGTACTATGAAAGACCAATTAGCATTCTTGTAGCCTTATTCTGCAACCCTCCTTGTGGTTTAGAAGGAATGTCCTTTAGGCCCTTAGCACTTAACATGAGTTTCTCTCTGATTCTCCTAGATGTATTCACATATTTTTTCCAAGTGTCACACAATACCCTTCTAATTATGTGTGGGAAACATGTTAATGTCATCAATTTATCTTTTTTCTACTCATTAGCCATTTCCATCACAAAGAAGTTGCAGCAGAAAGTGTAGTTAATTACGTAAGAGGCCAACTCAGGACAAATGCAATGTTTTCCCATCACATCCCATCACACAAGGTTGCCATTTCTCCACTTTTTAAATGTCTATCCCTTGCTGCTAACACACAAAATTGAACACTGCCTGTGGCATTTACTGTACCTTCATCTGCTGGATTAAATGTTGTCTCAGCTGCTCTACTCTGTCCCTCAGGGACCAAAACCATTACCATTCAGAATACTCTCAGCAGCAGAAGCAGGAGAACACCAGTGTCTCATCCAAACTAACAGCATAAAGGTGATAGCTCACTTCGATACTAACCTATTCACCTTTTTACTCATTCTTTTTCATGTTTTCCTCATACTCTACAGTCCTTTTGGTATCAAGCAGGGACCTGAAGGATTAACCACTCTCTTACAGTTCCTGACCACGTTTTGTTAATAGTGAGCCAGAATGCAGAACTGCTCCTAGGCAGAGCTGTGTGAAGGATGGAAATTTTGTTTCACACAGGATTATCAGATATACAGCCTGAGAAGACAGGGCAATGGCTCAATGATCCAGGAAATGCTTCCAGTTCCTTTGGGTTTCTTTTCATCTTACAGTACTACTCTGGAGATTTCAAAGTCTGACTTAAATCAAAGTCAGAATAGAAAGCAACAAATTTCCAAGTTTTCCACCGAGAAAAAAGAGAAAAAAAATCTTTTAAAGTGCTTCAGTTTAAACTGCTTCTTACACAATTTGATGAAAGAATTATTTGGGGAATTGACTTTGGACATCTTTCAGTTGCCTCCTTTATTTCATCCCCAAGTAATTCTGGATGACTGGATCTCTTTCTAGTTGAAACAGAAAAGGTTACTCCAGTAGTATACAGCTGTGCTCAAATTTCCCAAGGAATTTTTCAAAGATATAGGTATGGAGATAAGCTGTAGCACTTTCATAAGCCAAATGAAATTCTGCAACCAAATACTCCAGACTATAGTGATGTTGGGAGCAATACTGAAACTGTGTGGCTTGAATTGCTCTCAATTTATAGTATTGCTCTCAAGCTACAGTATTGTGAGAAATCAAACTGCAAAAAGCAACTGGCAACATCTTTAACATCATCTTATTTCCCTTGACAGTTTTTCAAAAGTTTTTATGAAAGCATTTAAACAAAAGAAAGCCACTTGTAAAACCCTAATACCTGTTTTCTAACTTTTTTTAAAAGATGCTTCTTTTCTATTTACCATTCTCAACGCAATGCATACATTTACTTCAGTATTCCACATCTCATCATTATGTATATTAAAAAAGGCTGCTAGAGTTGGTTCTTCATAGCAGGGCCTTGGGCACTTCCCAAAATAACAATACCTTTAAAATTTTTCTCTAACAATATAAAGATTTACTCAGTTGTGTCTTTCAACCATGGAAGCAGGTGTTCTCATCTTTGGAAGATACGTTTTTAGTGTTTGGTGGCAGATGTAAGTTTAGTAACTATTAACTACCACAAAATGGCAGAGCAGAAAGATGTTGCATCTCTTTCATACTCCTAGAAATTCAGTCATATCATACCGTGTGGACTTACAGAATCTGGCAACTAAGCTGAGAATGAGAGAGAAGGGAATGGTAGTGCAAGCATCATTTTTTAAATTTGAAGATGTCTCTGCTTACTATATTTGCAATAGGCAATACCCAAATACTTTGATCAGGTATTCATCTACTTCTGAATGATAAGCAATTCAAAACAAAATATAAAGTAGCCAGAAAATTCTGCATATAATTTCAGCTTTACTTCAAACTTCTGAAGTTCATTAAACTTCAATTAACTTTTCAAAATTGTCATCTGCCTTTTATCTTACTAATTTCAACCATAACCTAAAGCAAAAACAAAACCCATGAGAGAAGTTATACTGATCATGGAGAACATCTTAAACTTCACCAAGAAATCCATTCTCTTTACACTTCAATACCATTTCTGGGGAGTTAAAACCCTGGCACTGGGAAACACTTCAAGCAGATTTGTATTTACATTCCAGGCTCAGAAAATGCATTCTTACAACTTCTCATTTTTGGCTAAGGGATCCACATTGAGGTATCAGAAATGTTTGTCATGGCTTTTTTTCATAAGGCCTTGGGAATATCTAGACAAGCACTCTGTGTGTTCAGGTATACCTCAAGCACTGCTGAGAATCAGTCAATGGATACACCTTTTTGAAGGAACAGGTACGACTGACACCTCTCTAAGGAAATACAAGCTAAATGAAGCTCTGATCAGCTTTGTTAGATTCGTGGTTGTTCTGTTTGGGATTTTTTTGTTTTTAATTTGTTGTTGTTTTTTTTCCTCAAAGCTAATGCACTCAAAAATAGAAGTAAAATGGCACATTCTTGCAAAGAGTGATTCACATTTTTGGACAGGAGTCCTATTATGAACTTCTACAGTTGGTGAACATATGTGATGTCTCCTGTCTACCCTCATGCTCATCTCAACTTCAAAGCATAGTGCTTGTTTACAAGTTCATCAAATCCTTTCCCCAGGGTATAGATGTCAAGCAATGAAAGGTGACTGCTTAGATGCTAATGAATGATCTGTTTAGAAGGGAAACATTTCCTAAGTGGTGAATAAGAGCTGAGGAGTTCTCTGGTCTGCTGTGCTAGTTTAAGATAGTAATTATAACAGTTCCCCAAAACATATAATCAGCCTCTAAATTTATTATTCTTTTAAATATAGATTGTATTCAAAGACTGTTTAGATACAATTTTCCAAAAGCTTTTGGTGTCTTTGCATTTTTTTCCTCAATTTTAAAGTACTTTGTGTGAAGTCTACTTGCTAATTTTCCTCACAAAAAACCTTGGCCATTATCTGGTTCACTTATCTCTTCATTTCTCCATCCTCAATATTCTATGCTTCATAGCTTCCCCCCAATATTTTGCACTCTGTTCCTTATTCTTTTTTCCCCTCTTCATTTAATATTTCCTTCTGAAGACAGTCACTTTCCCTTCTTGTCCATCTTTTTTTAACTCCACCAGCTGGAATGTGGCTGTTTGTCACTTGCTCTATTATGGAACTGTTCCCACAGTATTTCATGAAAATAACATCAGAGTCAGTATTCTTCCAGCAGTTTTCATCTTATTTTTCAGATTCCGGATGAGTGGGAAGGGTAGCAGCAGGAGGAGAAAGTCTGATTCTAATCAAATCCAACTGTTAACCATAAAATATGTCACTGTCTATGAAAAAACTCCTTTTAAGGACTTTGTGAAAGCCTTTAACCACCATCCGTACATGCTCCCCATCACTGATAATCACACCTGTTGATCGTTATCTGCCAAAATCTGATAACATAAGAAAGTGAGATCTGGAATTCACAGGTAATTGAGAATGCCAGTGTAACAGGCTGATCTGCAGCAGGTGCTTTAGTGACTCATGATGGCCACCTGACTGTGCCAAAAATGTATTGCACATAGGATCCTTTGTGGAAGCATCTCTCCTATTGACAGTGATACCAGCTGCCAAAATGCACCATAAAGGAGTAAATCTATCAGACTTCAGGTTACAACTTTCTATTGTTTGAAAAAGTTCAATAACATAGGAGAAGCTTGCTGCTTAAAACTACAGTACATATCTGATATCAAATAGATCAGAACTTTGCATTTTGATACTTCTCAAGTAGGCTGATGCATCTTGCAGCAGCACCTCTTCACCTTCTTAGAGGGCTTCAGGAAACAAACAGCAGATGAAGCCACACAAAAGGAATTTAGCGCCAAAGGTGTTGAAGTTGTAAGGACGGATAGAAGGGTAAAAAGCAGAACCAGCCTGATGCATTAACAGCACAGCTGGTTTTAGAGGGGAAAATCCATTCATGGCCTTCTTGAAGAACTGCACACTGCCTTACATAAATGGGGCTTGAATCTCAGCTGTCCCTAGGCACTAGCACAATCCACTTGATTAATAGTTAATCATTAGCACAGTACACGTTAAGCTCATTTTATAGCTGGCCAAGTAATTCTGATTTTGTGATGCAGTGCTGGAAATAGAAACATTACAGTTCATGCTAGCCCGAGGACAGCAGTGAAACTTAGCCCACAGATCAAGAATAGCAGTTTGTTGCTTGAGATGGCATCAAACATACCTGTTAGTCAGGAGGCAGCAGAAAGGCAACCCTGGCATTTTGTCTTTTTAAGTATGAAGTGGTTGTCAAAGCTATCTTCAAGAGCCTTTTTTATGTGTGAATGTCAGTGTTATCTCAAAGAAAACTCTTGAGTCAGGCTGACTTTAATAGTATAGACTTAGTTACAGGTTTGGAAATAAGACCTTGTATGCCAGACTATTTAGACTGGGGATTTCCAGACTGCTTCTGTAGAACATCTTGAGTGCATTCTGGCTCAAACCCAAGTGTGATCCCTTGGAATATTTATGTACATATTATTTATATTTATAGTTCTATTATAATTCTTATTGTTCAAATTGCAACATAACTCTGAGATTGGGGCAAATTACTTCTGAAAAATACATAAGACTTCTTTCTGCTTACAAGTGTTGAATTAACGGTAACTTGAATTAACAAGAAGTAACTCCTCTACTTCCAGGTTATCTTGCCTGCGACAAATCAAAGCAAATGCAAAGAACATAAAAATGTCACCTTCTTTGGTCTTCACTGTAGATCTTTTAGTCAGATATGGTTCCATAGCACTGGATTTTTAGTAAAAACCTGTGGGAGGTCTGCATGTACACCTGTACATCTACAGGTGTAGAACGTGCTCAAGAGATACTGACTAGTGCAAAAAAACATTTGTGGTGTGCAACTGAGTATATGTATTCATCCTTAGTAGCTTTGGGCACTAACTATCACTAAAGGTAGATCTGTGCTACAGTTCAATACCTGAGCTTGCTTTTCAAATAAAGCACATGTGAAATAATATTCAGATGAAAGGACAGTCTAAAATTCCCTTCTTGGACGACTAGGGTAAAAAAAGAACTAAATTCTGAAGCAGATCTTGCTTTAAAAATGAAATTAGCTTTCCCTCTTATTTGCAATATTTATAAGTTTAGTTGTCAAATTGGGTTTGCTATGCAAATGTTGTTTACTCTTTGTCACTGTCACCTTTTGGTTCCTATCACTGTAAGTTAAACACTTCAAATCAAACTTTGAAGCTCCTAAATAAATGCTAAAAATGTTTTCCATCCTAAAAAATCCAAGGCTCCACACTACTAATTAGTGCTACTAATATATTTGTGGGGTTTTTTTCTTTTTCAAATGGTGCCTGAAAAACATTTGGAAGTGCCTCCTATATTTCACTAATCAAAATCATCACATGTATTATCTTTCTGTATCTTTGATCAAAAACACCAGTGTACAAACAAAACCAGCAGCCCATCAAATAAATCTAATTTAGCAACCATCTGTAGCAGACACTGTATCAACATGTAGAGATGCAGTTAGTTTTCACCAGAAAAGTAAAAACAAAACCTCTGAGACAGGTCTCATATTCCCTTTTTCTGTTCTTATAGACATGCTAAAAATGGGAACCAGATAACTTATTCCACTGACAAAAATAATCTTGGGCTAATAGAATTGCAAACTTCCTAAACCCACTCTCTTCTCAATATTTGTCTGCTCCAGCACATTCATTTATCTGCAGCAGGTAGGTATATATCTTCTGGCTTCAATTGTTTCTATTTTACAGTCAAAATAAAGACTGCATGCCACCTTGAAAAACGTACCTGAGTTTAGTCATAGTGTGGGTAAAAAAGCCATAAAGACATTCTTATTTCTTCTATGGACTCAGTAAAGTTAGTGGTTTATGGCTGCAACTTGGGAGCAATCTGTTGAAGCTAGTAGATCCACGCAAGTCTGGTTTTTTAGTGGCTTATTACTTTCTGAACTATTTCTACCTGGACAAAGTGAGCATAGAGAAACATACAAACAAGAATTTTCTGTTCATTGGTAATTTGTATTTGCTTGCCATGTTGAGGAGAAAGAGACACAAGGAACAGAGCAGTGGAGAAAAAGACTCAGTACATTTTGATTTTCTGTTTTCTCCTGAAATGTACCATCAAAAACCTGATTAGAAAGAAAAAATCATTCTGCCTAATAAGAGCTAGCAAGGAACATATGGCATGACATAGATTGTACACACTGAGACATCAGTCAACATGGCAAGAAGCTGAAGCAACATCCACAAATTACAACCTTAATTGCTAAAAATAATTAAACAGATTGGCAGACATTTTAAAAATCACACATGGGCATCCAGTAGCCATGGAAAGTGAGCAGGACTTAGGGATGTAAATAGTGATGCCATTTATCATCTTAAATGTCTTCTCTATTATTTAAAATATCTTTATTTTAGAGTTTTAAATATATCCAAATTATGTTATATCAAGTTTGACAGGATAACCTTCTCTAATGCATGGAGTATTTTTAACTCATTCATTTCTCTCACTGTATCTCTGTATAAGGTATTAAAATTTTAAATCAAGAGGACATTTACGTTGTTCCAAATTTTCCAAAAGTATCATAAATTTCAGATGTCTGCAAAATTTCTCCTCATGTCTTTCATCAGAAAAGTGAAAATATTTAAATAAGAAGGAATTCTGTGCAACTGTACTTTTTTTTGTTTAAATAACTGGCTCATTCTCATAGATTGAAGAAATTATGGATAATACTGTGCACACTTCCCTGAAAAGACAGCATAATGTTATATATATGCTAAGCCTTCAGCAGAAAAACACTGGTAATTTACTAAAAAAGGTAAATGTCCGAGTTTCAGTTTCCTAGTAAACCTTGTAGTTGCTGAATTAAATGTGAATGTCACTGTAAGTGGAAAAATAAGTTGCATGACAACAGTGAAATAGAATGCCTGCCTTCTCCTTTGCAAAGAAACCCCACCAAATTAGACTTGTTCATATTCATGGCCTCTCTTTCCTCCAACTCTTCATGAATATTCAGTAAACAACATCTCTTCAAAAGAATATTCATGGTTACCAAAATCTCTGTAAACCCATGTATGTATGCTAGCATATTGAAGAGCTCTTTTATTATTTGTACAATAAATTCATTAACTGATTAAGAACATTCAGTTCAATGAGAAATAGAAGGATCCCTCTTCTATTTGGAAAGCTGAGGCCATCCAACCAGAAAGAGCAACTATGCCACACGACTCACAGAAGTCATTACAAGAAATAAATACCATAAACTGAATAATCAGTTGTGCAATCCATCTACAGAGAAAGTCAGAATTATTCCATTAAAAAAAAAAAACAAACAAACAAAA
>NDXB01019988.1:40553-52305 GCA_002631895.1 Agapornis roseicollis | reverse complement strand
TGCAAACCACAAAAAGAAAAAAAAAAAATTAAAAAAAAAAAAAAAAAAAACAAACAAACAAAAAAAAAAAAAAAAAAAACAAAAAAAACCACAACCCGCAACCTGCTCGCAGAGGAAAAGGGCTCGGCTCTTTAGGAAACGGTCGTCGCCAGCAAACCTGGACTCATGCACCGGAGGGGGAACCACACGGCTGTCGGCACAGTACCTTGCCCGCGGCATTGAGCCCCCACCCCCCCGTCAGCCGCTAGTGGGAGCCGGGGGATCGCGCATGAGGCAGCGGCAGCGGCTGCCCGCCTGCACGCCTCCGTCCCTGCCTGCCTCTCTGCCCGCCTTCATCCCTGCCTGACTGCTTGCCTCCTTGCCCGCCTCCATCTCTGCCTGCCTCCCTGCCAGCCTCCATCTCTGCCTGCCCCCCTGCCAGCCTCCATCTCTGCCGGCCTCCCTGCCAGCCTCCATCTCTACCTGTCTCCCTGACTGCCTCCATCCCTGCTCGCCTTCATCCAAGCCCACTTGCCTTCCTGCCTACCTCCATCCCTGCCTTCCCACCTCCCTCCATCCCTGCCTTCCCACCTCCATTCCTGCCTGCTTGCCTCTCCATCCACCTCCATCTCTGCCTGCCTGCCTCCCTGCCTGCCTCCATCCCTGCCCACCCCCATCCCTACCTGCCTCTCTGCCTACTTCCTTGCCTGCTTGCCTCCATCCCTGCCTGTCTGCCTGCCAGCCTCCATCCCTGCGTGCCTCCATCCCTGCATACCTCCATCCCTGCTTGCCTGCCTGCCAGCCTCCATCCCTGCCTGCCTCCCTTCCTGCCTGCTTCTCTGCCTACCTCCATCCCTGCGTGCTTCCATCCCTGCCTGCCTCCCTGCCCACCCTCATCACTGCCTGCCTCCCTGCCCGCCTTCATTCCTCCCTGCCTCCATCCCTGCCTGCCTGACTCCCTGCCTGCCTCCATCCCTGCCCGCCTTCATTCCTCCCTGCCTCCATCCCTGCCTGCCTGACTCCCTGCCTGCCTCCATCCCTGCCCGCCTCAATCCCTGCATGATTTCTTGGATGCCCACCTCTTTGCCTGTCCGTCTCCATCCCTGCCTGCCTACCTCCAGAATCCTGCCTTCAGCCCTGCCTGATTTCCTGCCTGCCTGCCTACCTGCCTGCCTGCCAGCTAGCCTGACCTCCTGGGTGGGAAAACGTGGCATTCCCTTCTTCTCATCACTTTTGGAGCAGTCATGTCCTTAAGCATCTGAGAGTGAAATACAGATTGGCGTTTCATAATTAGAGTGTTATGGCCTGAAAAAGAATTCACAGCTGGATGACTTGCTTTTTTTTGTGTGTGTGTGTGTGGTTTTGTTTGTTTGTTTTTGTGGGTTTTGTTTGTTTGTTTTTGTGGGTTTTTTATTATTATTATTATTTTATTTTTATTTATTTTTTAAGATGGGCCATGTCAGCTCTAGCAGTTTCTAGGTGTTTCTCTGCCTAGCCTTGTTTCAGTAGTGAAGCACCTCAGTGCTCCAGTGCCACAACTTTGTCAGAGTGGTAGCAGTCCTAGTAAAGATCCAATTCTGTGGTGAATCCCCAGGTGGTGTCCCTACTGCAGAATTTGGTCCACTATTAATTTAATACTTCGTTAACTTTTTAAGTGTTAATAGCATGACAGCTGATGTTTACTGAAAGGATATCCAGAATTCAGTATAGTTCTTAGTATCTGCAGAAGGTTTTGTTAATTTATATTGTCCCTTGTCCCCAAAACTCTTACAAGATTTTATGTAGGAGTTGTGAGAAAAAAATGTAGCTTGAAAGCCTGGATGGCCACAGCCAGAGCTGTGTGAGTGTAATTGCTCAATATAAATTTTAATACAATTCCTATGATAAAATCTGCCATCATAAAAACACAAGCTGGCTTTCAGGTGCCCTGCTTTAATCATGTATTTTACAAATTAAATCTACTAACTGCAGCACTTCATTTTAAGATGTTCATGAAAAATATTATTTTTAGCTCATATTCAGTTATTTGCCTCATTACATACCGTTGCCAGGAATAAAAATTTTGCTTAAAAGCAACAATGAAAGATATTTATTTCCACGTGGATGGAACAGAAAAGCTTTATTTATTTATATATTTATTTCAAACTGAGAGTTTCTTAAAATATAAAAGAATTATCAAAGCTGGGTATGAATTAAGGACTAATGGAGCTAGGAGACAACAGATGACAAAATTCAGTATGAAGTATGTGTGGAAATGAAGCAGTAGAGTTTACAAAAGAAAACATGTCACAGTCTCTGATATTTTTTCTAGAAGAGACAATCAGACACTTCTGTTAAGAATGCTTCCACTAGCATGTAAAAAGAAGAAATTATGCTTAAGAAATAGCAAGAACAGAATTAGGATTTGTGAATTAGATACTAGTGTTATCTTGTAGCCTGATACACAGTAGGAGACCATAAGCTTTGTACTGAGTTTGCAAGGCCTCGGGATGGTCCCGTCTGAACTCTTCCTGAGTTGCCTGCAGCAGGTTTTTGTCTATAGTGTTTTTTCTAGCAAACCAGGAAGCTATGGCTATATTTTTTTCTCCTTTTGTTTATGTTTTTATAACACATTGTTACATACAGAAAAAGTAACAAGCTGTTACTCCTTTCACATAGACACCCTGCTAAAAATTCTGGCCTTAAGACCCAGAGGAGGAACAGAAGCATAAGCATAACGCTGGGAAAAGGGTTGAAACTGAGCAGTGCATATATTACAATTTAAACTACATTATTGCTATTATTGAGACATTCTATGTATAGAAGAATCTTATTATTTTTTTTTTTCTGTTATAATGCTAGGGAGACACTAGCTTGATTTTGTTGCAAAAAAAGCACAAAAAGGAAAGTCCAGGAAGGCAAGGCATTCTGAAACATTCCTGAAAATTATCGCTGCCATGCTACTCCCTAGATCTTAGGTGTTTGCTCTGAAGTGGGGCTGTGACTCTGATTATTCACTCTTAGATTTCTTCTTGGATAAAAATGCACCTGAAGCAACTAAGGAAAGGGACAAGTGGGATGAAAGCGGACACTCAATTTCAGCAAAGATGTGCCAGATATAAAGGTACTACCAAAATACAAATGTGTTAGTTAATACTATGGTTAGGTTTGCAGCTGTCAGGATTAACTGCAAGCTATCTTAATTAAGCAAAAAGGGCCAAAGCACAGAATCAAGCACTGTCCCATGAAAACTCATACTGTAGTCAGTGCTTAACATGTCTTTGAGTCAGATCATGATATTCCAGCTACCTCACAGGCATAGGTGTCAAGGGTAAACCAGGCACCAGCTGGGGGATTTTACTTAATTGCCAACCAATGCAAACTGCTGATCACTTTTTTAGGTACCAAGAAAAAAGAGGAGCACAAACAACTAAACAGGCACACAAATATCTACCCTTCCTGCTCTACAATCTCAGTTTGCTGTATTTTCTCTACCAGTTATGCTCAGTCCTCTAAAATTTCACTACAGAGGGGACAGGTAGCGGGCAGGCTGAGGTGATATATGCATAACAGTTTTCTGCTGCTCTGAGCAAAATATTTTTTCCTCCACCCTATGGCCAAGTCTTTCACACTGTGCTTACTGCCCTGTACTTCCTGGCATTCCATTGCTAGTGTTTCCTGACATTCCATTCCTAGCGTCCCTCTCTTGGAAAGGGTCATCCTCAGCCACGGGCACCACGGGTGTGCATACCCCTATGGCAAGATGCAAATCCATGGCTCCTGGTGCCTCCCATATGTACACCTGAGCAGGGCCATGAGAAATTCCATCTCAATGTTGGTTTGATCCCCAGTGGATTTTCCCACTGTTTCTGCTGGTGCCAGTTTTGAAGGGAAGAACATTCAGCCAAATAGATAAAAATACCAATACCATTTTATCTCCAGGCCAGGGCAGACCCTGATTTCTAGAATTTATTAATATAGACATAGTTATGATGAGTGACTAATATATTCTTAATAATTTGTCTTGCATACCTTAAAATCACTCTCTACTTAAATTTGTTAGTTGGAAACTCTTATGTAATGGGTTTAAAACATGAGTATTTTCCCTCTTCCAGGCATGCCTGAGGAGCTAGGTCATTGCTATAAAAATAAAAAATTCTATCTACGTATAAATATGCATATTACATAAGAATAATCCAGTGTCTTGAAAACATTCATTAAGTTTTGAGATAGCTGTGCACTGACCAAGAAAACAACCCTCCCAGGCAGCTGTCTGACAACCAGCCTACTGACTTTGAGACAGGGATCCTTCCTGCTTGCTTCTTTTATTAACACATATATGAAATAGGCTGCTTAGGTGGTATGGACTGCTCTGTCACATGCAGCTTAATGCTCATTCATAAATACTACCTCATAGTGCTAAATAAATTACAGTTGAAATAGATCTTCGTTTCTTTTTCAGAGTTTCCTTTATATCTCATTCTGATTCTTACTTCAGTACAAAGTAATGAGACCAAATAAACCAGGATATACTCAAACTGCAGAATACCCCTAAGGTGATGCTCAGTTTCATAATGATGGGTTGTATTTCTTTTTTTCCAATATTAAAATAAAAAAGCTCCGTACTTCAGTCTTAACAAACATAATGCCCAAATATTTCAGTAAATAGTTCAAGATATAAATTGTGACATATAATTCTTTTCCTAACCATGTTGCTATGGTACCTAAGAATGCATTGAACATATAGCAGTATACTAATTCAGTCTCCTACAATTCACAGAACTAGGTCTTCATGCTCTAGTCAGTTTCAATACTTCTGATTTGCATTCACCTCACCTAACACTTTGTTTTTTTAACTTCTTCAGAGACTGTACCATCCTGCTAAAGTTTTTTCAAAGATGTTTTTACACAAGTAGTAAATAACTGTTCTCATCTCATCTTATCTGGAGTGCACCCATGAGAAGAAGGACTTAGGGGTGCTGGCTTATGAGAAGCTCAATATGGGATGGCAGTGTGTGCTTGCAGCCCAGAAAGCCAATCATGTGCTGGTCTGCATCAAAAGAAGCATGGCCATCAGGTCTAAGGTCAAGAAAGGTGATTCTTCCTCTATCCCTCTCTGCTGACACCCCACGTGCAGTACTAACGTTCAGCTCTGGGACCCCCAACACAGCATGACATGGACCTGTTGGAGCAGGTCCAAAGGAGGCCAGAAAGATTCTCTGAGAGATGGAGCACCTCTGCTATCAAGACACACTGAGAGAGTTGGGCTTGTTCAGCCTGAAGAAGGGAAGGCTCCAGGAAGATTTTATAGCAGCCTTCCAGTACAGAAAGGAAACCTACAAGGAGGCTGGAGAGCAACTTTTTACAAGGGCATACAGGGATAGGACAGACGGTAATTACAGAATCATGAATAGTTAGTGTTGGTAAGGACCTTAAGATCATCTAGTTCCAACCACCCTGCCACGGGCAGGGACATCTTCCACTAGACCCAGCTACTCAACCCACCGCTTTGAGCAATGTTGGAACCAGATGATCTTTAAGGTCCCTTCCAACTCGAACCATCCTATGATGTCATCTACCTGGACTTGTGCAAAGCATTCGACACTGTCCCACATGGCATCCTTGTCTCTAAATTGGAGAGACATCAATTTGATAGGTGGACCACTGTGCAAGGTCCTACACCTGGGTCAGAGCAATCCTAGGCACAGCTATAGGTTGGGCAAAGAGGAGGGATTCAGAGCAGCCCTGCAGAGAAGGACTTGGGGGTGCTGATCGATGAGAAAATGAACATGAGCCAGCTTCAGTGTGAGCTCACAGCCCAGAAAGCCAACCATATCCTGGGCTGCATCAAAAGGAGCGTGACCAGCAGGTCGAAGGAGGTGATCCTGCTACTCTGCTCTCGTGAGACCTCACCTGCAGTATTGTGTGCAGTTCTGGTGTCCTCAACATAAAAAGGACATGGAGCTGTTGGAACAAGTCCAGAGGAGGGCCACGAGGATGACCAGGGGACTGGAGTATCTCCTATATGAAAACAGGCTGAGAAAGTTGGGGCTGTTGAGCCTGGGGAAGAGAAGGCTGCATGGAGACCTCCTAGCAGCCTTCCAGTATCTGAAGGGGCCTATAGGGATGCTGCGGAGGGACTCTTTATTAGGGACTGTAATGACAGGACAAGGGGTAACGGGTTCAAACTTAAACAGGAGAGGTTTAGATTGGATATAAGGAAGAAATTCTTTCCTGTTAGGGTGGTGAGGCACTGGAATGGGTTGCCCAGGGAGTTGGTGAGTGCTCCATCCCTGGCAGTGTCCAAGGCCAGGTTGAATGAAGCCTTGGGTGGCATGGTTTATTNTGCTGGGGAGGGACTCTTCATTAGGGACTGTAGTGACAGGACAAGGGGTAACGGGTTCAAACTTAAACAGGAGAGGTTTAGATTGGATATAAGGAAGAAATTCTTTCCTGTTAGGGTGGTGAGGCACTGGAATGGGTTGCCCAGGGAGTTGGTGAGTGCTCCATCCCTGGCAGTGTCCAAGGCCAGGTTGAATGAAGCCTTGGGTGGCATGGTTTATTGTGAGGTGTCCTTGCTTATAGCAGGGGGGTTGGAACTAGATGATCTTAAGGTCCTTTCCAACCCTAACTATCCTATGATTCTATGATTCATTATAAAGACCATCTTAATGTATTCAGTTATAAGTGTATCATGCTTTATGACTTCATTCCTTTTACTTATCTTCTTAATTTTTCTTTTTTAGAAAACTGATTTTATCAAGCACATCCAATAAAAATCCTCCTGCAAATTTAACACAATACCAGTAATTAAGTTTAGATTTTTGGTATACTAAGAACTTTGCATTCCCAAAGTTCTGGTGCATACAGAATGACTCATTTGAGTATGTTTTTCTCTGACCGTTATTGATCAACAGACCTGACAGTCATGAGATTTTTATTTAATACTGTATTTCAGAAATATATGTATTTTTCCCCAGTGCAGAACTTGTATATTTCATTTTACTCTTGAGGAATATATACAAAGAATCTACTGTATGAAAAACAGAAGTCACATCTTTACTTGGAGAAATAGAGATCATAGTTATGAAAAGCAGCTGAAAAAGTCATTCTTCTTTCTGTCCTAGTGACCTAAATAATTCCTGACAGGTATTTGCCTAACCTTTTCTTAAAACATCCAGTTGCAGAAATACTACATCAGTGCACTCCACTCAAATACCCAATCAGTCTTCCTTCCAGAATGTTTTTCACAGCGTTGCACGCTGTCCTTGAAGCCTCTTATTTGAGAGTGGTAGATCACATTTTTCATCATAGCCTCTATTTACCTATTCAAAGACTGATATGACATTATCATATCTTCTCCACTTCTTTTTCAAGAATTAACAATAATCTTTCTTAAGAAAACTTTTTCTCATAGGCTGTATTTCTGACCTGTTTCATTGCTTTTCCTTGGACTCTGTGTAATTGCTTTACATCTTTCTTGAAGCTTGATGGAGTACTTGAGCTGAAGCCTTACCTACATTAAGCAGAATGGAAGGATTACTCCTACAGGTTATATTCCTGTTGACATATCCCAGTAGGATATCTGCCTTGTTTGCAGTAGCTTAATAACATTGACTCATGCAGAATT
Source organism: Agapornis roseicollis (assembly GCA_002631895.1). Classification (NCBI taxonomy): domain Eukaryota; kingdom Metazoa; phylum Chordata; class Aves; order Psittaciformes; family Psittacidae; genus Agapornis; species Agapornis roseicollis. Next base: position 44,717 of record NDXB01019988.1, on the reverse strand, counting down.
TGTCATCCACTCCAAATCTAAGATCTTTTTCTGCAGAACTTCTACCCACTTAATTGTTTCCTGCCTTGCACTAAATAGATGATGCGTCCTGCCTACATGCAGAACTTCACATTCTTCTTTGCTGAACTGTATCCACTTCACATATAAAAACAGTTCAGAAGAATTATATACTAGTGACTTAGATGTTTGTAGACATTCATTGTAGAGCACTAACAAAAAATTTTAAAAGACACTAAAATGAAAGCATGAGCTTCTATTTCATTGCTTATGCTGATACCAATATAGCCTCAAGCACTCTTTTCAAGATAAAAAAAAAAAAACAAAACCCAAAAACCAAACTGAAAGTCAGTTAATATGTCTGGAGGGGAACACTACTAAATTTAGAAGGTTCAGGTTTGAGGTTTTTTTTCACTTTTAGTTCATGGAAAATTGCTGAATTGACAGCCTTGGGCAGCAAAGTCACCTTCATCTCCAGAAAATTTCAGCCTGAACAGTGAGAGCATACACTTCTCCACTAACGTACTTCAAATCTTGACCCTGGACAAACCACTCCCTGTAGTACTGAGTCAATTCATTTTCCATATTCACTACACATGAGCTGTTTCTTGGTCAGTCTGCTAGGATTACCCTCAGCAAAGGCTGCCTCTGGGCATTCACTCCATCCTCTTCTGCATGCTCTATAGCTCTCCCCGCTCCTTTACCCTGATGTAGCTTGTCTGGGACTGCCCTGCGAAGTACATAAGTGCTAAACTGACAGGAGTTAAAAGTAGGTTTTGGAGTGCTCCACTGTTCCTGTTTGCAGCATGAATTGCAAAGACAGAACTGAGAGGGGGTGAACTGGGACACCTGGTGGGAAAACATGCCTAAAAGAGGTGGGTTGTGATAAACTCCTAAAATGCATTCCCCTCTACAGTAATTTTAATATCGTACTGCTGCATGACTCTAATCCACCTGTTAAACTGCACAGCTGGGGAGAGGAAAATCAGAACCAAAGTCTTGCTTCACTGAATAGTTAATTTTGCAAGAAGAAACAACAGTAAAAATGCGTGGGGAAAAAAAGGATGACTCCAACAGAACTGAATAGTCCAGCTGTCTGGTGGCTGCAAACCTGATAGAGATCAGGCCACTGAAGCATTTGGAAACTAACATCTTTTACAACTGGGAACAACAAGGAGGATCTACCTTTCTCAGGAAAGACATGACCTGGCTTTCACATGTAATCCAAAAACCCTGACCAGAGACACATGTTTTACTCTGATCTTCAAGGTGCAGAGTTTATTCTCACTTCCCTTCATGGTATTTTCCATAAAATGGTTTAATCAGGTCCTCACTAAGAACTACACTGAGTTTTGTCAGGCCCATTGTCAGTATTTGGCTTTACTGCAGAGTCTGACAGTGCTGTGTGAAGGTATCAAAGTCCACTTTAAACGATCTAGCCTTGTACTGCAGGAAGCCTATATTCTCAAGGTACATTAGTCTGCACAATATGCCTTACAGTGGACTGTTTCAGTATCTAAGCTAGGTATTTCTACACTGGAAATCTCTGCAGCACACAAATGGAATATAGATATACCTTTCTGTCAGGTGCCTCTCTCCTGTGAGGCATTGTACAGGGACTCTGGACATCTAGTTCAGTTTTAATGATTTGAATCTGCTAGCTAGTGGGATACCTACAAATGTAAAATTATCCCAAATTTCCTGCACAATTAAACTTTCTTTTTATGAAGCACATGGGTATTTAAGAATTTAAGTCCCATGCTTTTCAGTAAGATTTAGCATCCTAAAACTGTGATACTCAAAGATAGATAGCAAATTTCCATTGAACCCAGTGAGAGAATAATACTGTCACAGAGACAGTATTTTGAGATATACCTTTGAGATACAGGTTTTGTACATGACATTGTAAAAAGGGCATACCCATCCAAAGTGGGACATAACCAGGATTTAGGAACTGAAATACAAAACACAGATTCTTGAAATACCTACTTTGCTGTTGCCTACTCATCTCTAAAGTCTTCAGAGCCCTAAATTTCCAAAATTAAAGCTCTCATGGTACCTGAAGTTCTAATTTGGGATTTGATAATGAGTGAAGCACTGATCTTAGACTTAGTCCTATCAGGCTTCATAAACTTTGTATTTCCCTACTGTGTTTGTAGAAAGGACTCAATCTGTTAACCCCTAACAGAGCAGACCTGTTGTGCTCTCTTCTAATGGAGTATGAGAGGTGGGATTTGAAGAGTTAAAGGATTCAGTCACAGTAGGGTTTACAAAAGCTTTATTTTCTACACTTGTCAGGGGGATTCTGAACTCTTATCTCCTATGAAAGGATTTTACACAATAGCTATACAGTAAGAGGGAAAGAAAAAATGAAGCATTCTGTAACTGCTAAAGCTATTCCCTGTGCATATAATAATTTGTGAGGCAAGAAGAGAAAATGCAAGTATGACCATGGCTGTTAAACAGTGGTTTAAATAACATACCTTGCAAAATACCAAAATGTCAAAATATGTCAGTGATGAGGGAAGTAAGACTCCTCTGTATACCAAACTAACCTATAATGACTAGCACCTCTTTACACTAGTGAAACCATATACGTTCAGATTTATTTGCAACATCTATTTTAGTTACAGGTTTTTTAAGCAATAGAATCATAGAATGGTTCAATAATCATTAAAAAACTTTAAAAGTACTCTGTATACTTTTATAGGATGCTCCATGGCTTCCTATAGTCAAAGAGTCTGGTATCTGCTGAAGCAAAAGGCCTCAGTTTCAAGTAATCTGAATACTACTGCAGGCAATAATTAAAAATAGGTTGAAAGTTATAAAAAACATCCACTTCCTGGCCTCATTTTCCTTATGCCTTCACCTTCAACCATGCTCACTCAATTCGCAGAAGAGATAACAGTAGCATAAAGTGTGTTCTGTAACAGTGAGTGAGGAGCTAAAGGACCAGGTGAGAGGGCACCTTCTCCATTTCAGTTGCTGGGTGATGGCTGGCTGAGGTCAGTCATGAGAAAAACCCATCGTACTAAAATGTTCAAGCATATGATTACTTCCTGTGAAAGAGGCTAGAATTGAAACATATGCCTTAAATTAAGTACATTATTTAAGAATGTTTCTGAATAGGTCATGTTGCCACCTGAAATTATTTGATAACCAGGTCAGTAGAAAACACATTTAAATAGCCACTTTCCTAAAAGGTTTAATGTTTCAATTGGCAAAAGTAATTATTTTCTGTTTCATATAATCTTTCAAGGGCATGTCTGAGATGCTGTATTATAGAAATTTATCATTTGCATTGCTGTGCAGTCTGCTGGGATAAATACAAGTCTTCCATTTTCAGTGGTGTCCATCTCACAGCTTACGTTAATGCTAAACACACTTGACAAAAATCATGCCTTCACATACTAAGGAATTACTTTATCTATGTTGACATTAGTCACTGTGGTATGAAAGAAAAATAAATATAAACCCCCTACAATTTCTAAACAGATCTCTGAGTATGTCATTTTGAAGAGTTAAGACTAGCATGCTTGTGTCATTACTTCAAATTATACTACACTATTGCTGCAAATACAATAACAAAACTGTTAAGCAGTTGTATGTTACAGGGTGAAATTTAACTTTATTAAAGCATACAGTTCAGTTTCTAAGAAATAATGAGCTTTACTGAAAACACTGCTGCTCATTTCATGTTTTTACTCATCCATTTAAAAAAATGTAAAAAAATTATGAGTTATTGTGCCTGAAGATTCACAGAAAAAGAAGGAACAGTGAGAAACAGCAAATACAGAAAGTGATAGGGACATAAATGCAGACATCCAGACTGCTTAAAATCATAGATTTGAACACTTTCTGTTGCAAGACCTTTTTAATGTCTGAAATAATTTGATGAGACACCGTCCCTGTGACAGAAAAATGTCAAAATGTTAAAATTGTTTAACCTAGATGTACTAGTACAATATACTATTTTTTGATCTTGAAGTGAGAGTAAGATGCATCTGATTAAATGTGGGTTATCTATATGAAATAAGTATCTCTAAATGAACTAGAAAACTAGACTCATTTTATAATTGATGAAGAGAAATAGCCATTTGTGATTCACTTTGTGTTGAAAAAAGCAAACCACACATCATCAAAAAAAAAAAAAAAAAAAAAAAAAAA
>NDXB01019988.1:0-25107 GCA_002631895.1 Agapornis roseicollis | reverse complement strand
AAAACAAAAAACAAAAAAATGTGAAAAAAAAAAAAAAAAAAAAAAAAGAACAAACCCAAAACCAATCCACCCAAGGAAAACTTGCAGGTAAAAAGAAAAGCAAAGAAAACAGTTCTAATCTCATAGCAAGAATCCCTCAGCTTCCATATTCTGATGTTAGAAATACATCCACATAAAGAAAGAAAGACAGGGTAAGAAAATTCTTAAACAACAAATGCATGCAAAACTGAACATACTGGTTGATCTAAACCAGCTGAACTATGCATTCAAACAATTTTTAATTTAGTAACACTCTGAAACTTAAGTAGCATTTTATTTTTCTCTATTATTCAAATATTTGTGTATAAATTAATCTTGACTGCATCTTAGTTCTGTAACAATCCATAGACTTCCAAGACTTGAGCAGCGTGGCTAGAGTACTTGCTGGTGAAGACTGAGGAAAAGAAGTCATTGAGAGAACCTCAGTCTTCTCCAAATCAAGGGTAGCCAGTTCTCTGGTCTCCTTTCAAAGAGGGACTACCTTATTTCTAGTATATCTTTCGTTGGCAACATACTTACAGATGCTCTTCCTGTTATCCTTGAGATTCCTGGCCAGACTCAATTTTAATTGAGCCTTAGCTTTCCTGACCTAGTCCCTAGCTCCCCAGACAATGCTCCTGTATTTCTCCCAGGCTTCCTGCTCTTGCTTCCACCTTCTTTAAGCTTCTCTTTTCCTTCTGAGTTTTCTCAGCAGCTCCTTATCCATTCATGCAGGTCTCCTGGCCCTCTTGCCACTTTTCCTTCTAGTCGGGATGGAAAACTCCTGAGCTTGTAGCAGGTGATCCCTGAATATCACTTGCAAGAGGAAATTGTCTTCCACACAATCAAGGAACCTCCTGCATTGTTTGTACTAGGTTGTATCATCCCTCCAACAGATATCAGGATGTTTCAAGTGTCCCATGAGAACAAGGGCATCTGAGTGTTAGGCTGCTCCTATCTGCCTATAAAGGGCTTCATCCACATAGTCCTCCTGCTTGTGTGGGCTGTAGCAGATCCCCACAGTAATGTCCCCCATCACTGTTCTCCCTTTGACCCTGACCCACAAACTTTCTATTAATTGCTCACCTGTCCCCAGACAGAGTTCTGTACTTTCCAGCCTGTTCCTAACATAGCAACTCCCTTTCCCCATCTGCCCAGCCTGTCTTTCCTAAACAGCCTGTAACCTTACATTTCAAAGCTCCAGTCATAGGAATAATTCCACCATGTCTCTGTGATGCCAACAATATTGTACACTCTTAGATGTGCACACATCTCTAGTTCCTCATGTTTATTCCACATACTACATGTGTTTGTATAGAGGCATCTGAGCCAAGCTCCAAATAAAGCTGAGCTCTGAATTTTTTGATATATGGAAAATATGAGATATGAAAAAAAAAAAATAAATGCATCCACTTGTACCTTTTCAGCTGACCAGGATAAAGTAGGGGTAATCATCAATCTATAATAGATTTTTTTCTTACTTAAAAGGTGTTTATAGAAGACATGGAGGCAGACCACAGAGATGAATGGTGAAAGGATAAGAAGCAATGATCACCAGATAGAAGGGAAACTCTGGCATGAAGTCCTGTACAATGAAAGTAGTGGAGCATGGGAATAGAAGGCTCAGAGATACCGTGGAACATCAGTTCTTGGAATATTTTAAAAGTTAACTCGATAAGAGCCTGAACAACCTGATGTAACTTTGAAATTGGTCTTGCTTGGAGATAGCAATTGAGTCTTGACGACCTCGAGAGGTTCCTTCCAAACCTTTGCACACAGTAAGCTCACACAGTAATCATTCTCCCATTGTGTGCTAGCTACTTTTTGTTTTGATTCTTACTCATCTTGAATTGATGATCTGGAATGTCTGGATGAACACACACTTTGAAAAACAGGAGTTGAAGCAATTGGCTAGAGGTGTAACTGAGTTCTCAACCTGTCTAATGGTACTGAAAATGACTTTTAAGGTTCAGAAATATCAATGTAAGGAGAGTCTAGCATTTGCCTAGGTGGCACATTCTGCCCAGAAAACAATTCTAGTTAGCATAGCTGTTGGTCCTCAGGCACAAGGACAAAAACCTAAGAAATCTGTTTTTATCTCAGCAAAACACTGTATTGAACAAAATAAGCATATCACTGTATGAGTACTTCTATGCAGTCCAGTAGTAATTTTGATAATGATTGTGTCCTGATTTTACATTTGCAATCTGTACCTAAGAAGCATGCACAAAAAGGTATTGTGAGAAATTATCATTTAGGCTGTGATATTGCTTCGTACTGTCAGACCAATGATGTGTACATTTGTTTTACAGAGAACTAGGATAGCTTTTCAGATGAAATATATTCAGTCTTTTTATGGCATCCATACCATTAATTTATAATCACAGTGTTTTGGAAACAGGACTGAGAAAACTTGTACTGAAAAGAATACATTTCATATTATTGCCATGCTGGTTTGGAAGGATAAAAAGTACTGAAAAAAATGAGGAAAATAGCTATTGTTGCCTTGCTGAAAGCTATGTATGCCATGGAGTCCATGTCTACAGCAATGTCTTACCAAGGGCTTAAGCTCTGTAATATAACTATCCTGCTTTTAAATTGTTATGTCACTCTCTGGCAAAATATGGCTTGGATCAACTAGAAGAACTTTTCAGAGAATCCAGAGTAAGGCTGGGGATTGGGCGGCCAGGATCCATTTCTAGTAGGCAACTTAGGTATGACTGCTTTGTTCTGGGAGGTAAGATCAACTGTACAGAATTGATCTACACCTTACCAGACAGAGGGAGAATGGTCCCTTGCACATTTCATTTTCTAGCACACACATAGCCAGGGAAATGAAAGTACTTTTATAAAAAGGCTATTCCTAAACCAGTTACATTCCTCAACAAATTTGGCAACTATAAAGAAAGACTTTAATGAGAAAATATTTCCTTTTGTCTACCTAAATTATACATTTGATTAGTTATATTCTTGAAATAGACCTTAAAATTTCATGTAATTCTTGCTGCATCAAAAAATGGGATTTTTGGTTTGCTTTGTTTTGTTCTGTAATGCCTGAGAAAACCATAACAGATAAAAAATTACTATTGTTATTTTAAGATACAAATAAAGCAAACAATCCAAATGCCCCCCAAACAGATTTATTTTGTAAGTTAGAGGTAAATTGCTGTAATTTCATTAAGGAGCTTGAGGACACCACTATCATGTCAGGTCCATGATGGAAAGGTTACAGGAGCAGAAGAAACTCAAAATTTGCTGTCAGTCCACGCCGAGATGAATAAATAGCTGTCAGCTTCAAAACCTAGGAACTCATTTAATGAATCAAGCATTTCAAATAAAGAATACATGAGAGGTTTGGGAAAAAATTTACACCCTATGTAAAGGAGAGCAGGAATTCTAGCACAGGTTAGCAATGGTACTTATAGAGTAAAAACATTAGCTAAAGTGAATTCCTCATTGATTTAGTTTAGTGTGCCATCAATAAATATGACCTGGTCTATAGTATATGATGCACAAATTATTGGCATCCAGTTGCAGCCTTCCCCTCCTCTCCGTCCTCAGTAACATCACTTTTTAAATTCCAGAATCAGATAATTCGTATTTTGGCCCCTAAGAAACTGCAACACAGAGAATGAAGTGCTCAGAAACTTGAATGTTAAGAATTGCCTTACACCAGATAAGAGTTTCCTGTAAATTGATAGTCTGTATCTGACAGTAGCCATTATCAGATAAGCCGTTAGAGGAGTGTCTCCAACTTCCTGTGAAGAAAAATACCAATGCACTTATATACTGCAGGCAACACTGTACTTTCCTTTCCCTGTCAACTTCAGTTTTAACTTTCTCATCTCCAGCAGCCACAAGCAATGCTCTGTGATTTTATACTCTTCTCTAAAGCCCCAAACCTTCTCTTAATACTGTAGAAAACAGTACAAAACTATATTAGTCCTTTTCTTGACCCTGTGACTCTTGACTTCACTTTTACCAGTAAGAGTTGAACCTTGGTTTAAAAAATAGTGCTTTGGAAGAATGGTTGTTTGATTAAAAACTTATTGAAGAAGACTGCTATGGAGAACCTTAACAATGCAAACTCTACCGTCTGCATAGCACAGCTTTTAGCCAGTAAAACTAAAAACTTCCATTTCCTTTTAGTGGAAGGCAAGAGGCAATGTGATTAGAGGAAGAGCAGTCCTAGAGGACATAGCTGAAAGAAAATAAAAAGCAATAAAAAAAATATCTGAAAGTGGTAAAGGATATACAGAATAAAGGTACTGGAAAACAGCCAAAACAATATAAGACTTTTGGCAGCATTTTAAAGACTTTTTTCAAATGGGGGCGAATTATTAGAAAGCAAACATAGGTTTTATGTTAAGTGAAAAAGTAGCTTATACATATTCCAAATATTTTGTCTGCACTTCCTTCAAATGTAGGATGGCATTTTGGTCACATTTTCCTCAGATCTGATCCTCCTTTCATTAATTATAACTGCATAATTTTAGCTAACACACAACAATTTGGCTACTGAAAGATAAGAATGAGATTAAATTGTCAGACTCAGAGCTATTGCAATAATAAAATGGCTTCTATATTTTTATAAGCAATTTCTTGACTGAAATTTCAAGAATGATACTTAGAATTTAATTAGAACTTTATTTCAAAGTTCTTACCATAATCCACTTTTTTAGTACATGAAAACTACCAGGATATTAAATAACTGTGATTTATTTATTTTTTTATTTAGACAATTGTGTGTCTATTACACACAATTGGCCTCAGAGGAAACAACTGGACAGGAGAATTGAGTTTACCACTCCAGTTACGCAACTGTACAATAGCATTTTAAACTAGAAATAGGCCACAGAACATCTATCCTGCAATTTCCTACTCATTTCAGGTTTCAAATCTCCTTCCAACATTTTCAAACTATTTTTAGATGTGCTGGGTAAAATAATTTCAAGGAACACAACAGACATTTTTCTAAAGTTAAGCGAAAGAAATAATAGTCTTCAGCAAGGACAAAACATGCATGTAGTCCAGAAAAATGAAAGGACATATCATACTAAACACCAGCAAGAGAATAAATTAATGGCCAAACATACCATATGTCAGCACCACTAAGTAAAGCGCAAAATACAGTTATCTTGAAACAACATTTAGGGTGATAACCTAGAGTACCCAAAGCAGATTAACCAAAGCAACATAGGGTCTATCATGAATTATCATGCTCTGGTCAGAAGTGCGTTGTGGTTTAAGCCCAGCCGGTAACTCAGAACCATGCAGTTGCTTGCTCACTCTCCTCCGCCACCCTTGTTCCTCCCCCTGCTCCTGGGGGGATGGGGAGGAGAATCAAAAGAACGCAACTCCCATAGGTTGAGATAAGAACAGTCCAGTAACTAAGGTATAACACAAACCACTACTGCTACCATCAATAATAATAATAATAATAATAATAATAATAAGGGAAATAACAAGGAAAGAGAATACAACCACTCACCACACGCCAACCGATACCCAGCCCGACCAGCAGTGATCTAGCCCTTCCGGGTAACTGCCCCCAGTTTATATACTGAGCATGATGTGCTGTGGTATGGAGTACATCTTTGGTTAGTTTGGGTCAAGTGTCCTGTCTCTGCTTCCTCCTGGCTTCCCCTCCTCCCTGGTAGAGCATGAGACTCACAAAGTCCTTGGTCAGAGTAAACATTACTGAGCAGCAACTGAAAACATCGGTGTTATCAGCGCTGTTCCCAGGCAGAAAGTCAAAAACACAGCACTGCACCAGATACTAAGAAGGAGAAAAATGACTGCTGCTGCTGAACCCAGAACAAAGTGAGACCACTTCCAGAATTTAAGCTAGTCAGAATTACCTGAGATATCAGTACACTGGAGCTGGCACTACCTTGCTTCAAGAGATAACACACAAAGTACATAAAAACATAATAAAATGCATATAAAAATCAAAACTTACATATGCTACAATGTTGCGAATGGTTGCATTCAACTAAAACAATATTATCTGAAGAATCAGCCTTCCATTTAATAGTCTGCTAAAATTTCCCTTTATTCCAGATGACACAAATTGCAGAATCACAGTATGGCTGAAGTTGGAAAGGACCTCTGGAAGTCATCTGGTCCAAACTCACAGATCAAGGGGTCACCAAGAGCAAGTTTCCCAGGACCATGTGAAGATGACTTTTGATTATCTCTGAGGAGGGAGATGCCAAAATGTCCCTGGGCAACCTGTGCCAGCTCTTGACTACCCTGACAGTAAAAATGTGCTTCCTGATGTTCAGAAGGAATCTCCTGTATTTCGGTTTCTTCCCATTGGTCATGATCCTGTCACTGAGCATCACTGCAAAGAGTTTGGCTCTGTCCTCTTTGTACCCTCCCTTCAGGCTTTTATATAAATTGATAAGATGGCTCCTGAGCCTTATTATCTCTAAGATAAACAGTCCCAGATCTCCTGCAGTCCCTCCATTATCTTCACAGCCCCTCCCTGGACTAGGTGTTCCATCTCTAATAGACAGCAAACGTGTCCTCTGGAGGTAGTGCAGCTGTGAGATACTGCAGATGGGCAGCAAGAAGAGGGCTTCTCAGGCAAGAGAAGGGCTTTTTCTGTACATACTGAACATGCAAAATACCTTTTACACTCTCTCCATTATCACTTTCTACCCTCATATATATATGCATATGAGGGTTCTCTATATATGTGCTTCCACACACCTATGCACATATACACATTCATATGTGTAGACACTCTAGTCTGTCTCACTCCCAACCCCATTAATATCACGTACAATGCAATGTCACATAAGCAGTAATGCTACTAATATCCGAATAAATGAACATTTCTTTATGGAAAACAATTATTCTTTCTAAACGCTGTACCTTTAGCTTTTGGGGGCATTGCAAATGTACTACATTAGCTGGTTCAAGCTGTAGTAGTAGCTTGTGTAGTCAGCACTATAGTTTGTAAATGTGACAAAGAAATCTCCTGAAAAATCTCTGCTGCAGGCTGCTACGGATCGTTCATACTCAAGCTACCTCAAAACATCAAGTAATCCTTATGACATCTACGAAAAGCAAATATTACCACCTTTCTTTTGAGATATACTTTGAACTCTGTGATGCAAGTTGTACTAAAAGATGACAAATGTAAGTAACTTTGCTACCTGTTATCACCATTCAGTTCAAGGTGGTTGTACAATTTGCTAAGCAAATGAAAATACCCTTTAGAAGAATGGAAATATGGCTGTACATTCAAAACAGTCACTTACAATCACCAAGGACAAAGTTCTCCATAAGAAGAGCTGAAGACAGTATGAACAAAGACATCTTCAAAAGTTCATGGAAAGACACGACACAATGATCATGCTTCATCTGGTCTACACTTTTCTGAGCTTTCTTCTTCTTGCTGATCTATTTGTATTAAGACTAAAAATAATGGCTACCTTTTCTAGACAAGCAAGTGAGCCAAACTGCTTGGGACTACGGAGACATTAGGCTTTAAATCATAGGGGCATTCAGAGAAAAAAGCACAAGTGTTTCTGCGTTGCTAAAATGAGTTTAAGGCAGCTGTATCTTAGCACAGACCTGTGGAGCCTGTAAACAGCTGCTCTCTTTCCTACCAGAAGAAGCAGAGTCCAAGAAAACATCTGATCTGTGCACTTCCCAAACTCAGAAGCCTACTGCCAAATAGCAAAGGAATATAGAGAGGATTCATGCTTAGATATTAGAATACAAATGTTGTTTATGCAAGAGGGAAATCTTTCATGTGAGGATTAAACCTAACTCTACATATAGGACAACTTATTCCAGTGAGGCCCCCTGAAGATTAGACCTCTGTGCACTATAGCAATACAGATAAATAATTTTTATAGGAAACACTGTATTGGAATTACTTAAGTTAATGAACAGGTGTTAAAACACATTTTACAAAATGAAGTGTATGTAAATTAATCATATGGCAAAGACCTTGGGATGTTCTACAGCTACTTTCTATGCACAGCTGGAACTAAGCAACCCTAAAGTGGGCATTTATTTGTGGCCCTGGAAGATGATCAGGACATCTGTGAGCACTGTGCACATCCCTTGAAACTCATGGGGCCTGAGAAAAATTATTAAAGGAAGAGATTAAAAAACCACAGAGGTGTCCTGAAGTACCTCTTAACTATCTATCCTTTTCGTGTGCCACGATCCCTCCAGCTGCAGCTGAGGAGCTGAGACACCACCAATAAAGCCCTTCCTTAATAAACAGAAAAGGAGATCTTTCCCACTGCTTTCTTAAATGTTTTATCTTTCACCCTTGTGGAAAACCTGGCAAATAGGTAGGGCTTTGCAGCATATCCTGAAGGTCAGCAGGGAAGAGGAAAAAAAATTAAAACTTGGCATAAACCCAGATAAATAAAGGACTGACATCTTGCCACTATTATCTATTTCCACAAGAGGTAAACCAGGTCATGCCCAACTGCATTTATATCAAGCTAAGCAGCCCATAAGAGCAGCTAAAAAACCCTTCAGGTCCTAAACGGTCATTATCTTACATAGGACAAATTAAGGGACATTTATTGAGAGACTAAGAGAATCTTTAATTAAGGTGAAGAATAAATCCTGTCTTGCAATCCTTATACTTGTTTGGTTCCAAACTGAAGCATAAGTAAAATGGGTAGATTAAAAGAAGAAAAGAAATAGTTTCTTCCTTAGGAACCTGCATGTCTGTGAAGCTTAAAGACATTAAAACATTGAAACCCTCCAAAAATAATGATATTGATCTCTTTAACCAAACAAATAGAAAAGAAAAACGTCTTCCATTTAATGTTGTCCTAATTAATTCTGCAAGCACTACTCTTGTCCTCCTGTGGAGTTAATTACAGATCAGTTTAGTATAATTAGATATTAATATCCTCAGCAATATTTTCTAATAACTCTTAAGTTAACAGTATCATTGCCCAATAGAGATGTTTTAGCACTGAAGTCCAGATCCTGCAAGCCTGCAAGAACCAGATGATTGCTTGCTGAAGAAATATTAAACAGCATTGCAGAATCTGGCTTTAACGTTTAAAATTTTAATGATACAATGGGATTCATGCACATTGTTTCAGAAAGCTATCTGAGGAATTTAGGTGCATGTTGTTCATATAGAATCACCACAATCTTTTTTCAAAAATTTAGAGCATACTATGAATTATTATCTCAGCATTTACGAACATACTGCAAAATATAAACTGCAAGCTGATGTTATTTAAGGGAAGATTACTGAGCAGTTACTAGAGTCCTTTGGGATATGTGGTTGACAGGCAGATTTCTCTCAGCCCTTATGGCCCTCTCTGCAGGCATACAGCCACATAAGGCAAAGCATGGCCACCACCAGTTCAGATTCCTCTCTAATGGAAAATGTAAGAGAGAAATTCTGAGAAGAATTCTGAAGAACAGGAGGAAGACTATGAGAAATAAATCAACATGTGAACAACATGTTTTTTGGACTAGCAGGTGAATGCCTTTTTTATCTTTTGGCCATTCCCACCTCACAGCTCCATTCAGACTCTCCAAAACTCTCAGCACCACTTCCCATACATTTAGTAATTATGGAATTTCTGATTCTTCATGTAAGTCACAACTACAGGATCAATTCAGCAACAGCTGCATTAGCTCTGCATACCAGAAAGTCATAATGCTAGGTTAAGTTATAGACAGAGCCCCAAGTATCTGCTAGAAAAATAAGTCTTCAAAACATTTCTCATAAAAGCCATAGGCATAGCTTGAAATACAAAGATACCTAAGTGTCATTTTATTATTATGTAAGTTTCAGCACAGACTTCAGTCCATACTTGGTGTAGGAATGTTATATAGATCCAAGAATCACTTGATTTTGAGGGTATGAACAACAGTCTTAGCTCAACAAACAGGAATATTAATATCTTGCTTAATGTGGAATTGAAAAATCCCCCTTTTGAAAAATTTCAGATGATTTTTTAATGATTTCCTATCTTAAGATAACTGGTTTTGGCGAGGTTCAGTCATAGGACTGGTATTTCTGTCATCTTTTTGGCAGCACTAACTGCAACAAGCAAGAATACCTTGATTGAGAAGGGTAACAAGGTTCAAGTGCCAGCAACACAAAGAGGGAGATGCTGGGAGCTCTGTGGGCAGATTCTGCTGGAGAACAGAGTTGGCATTGGGATAATATATTAACCAGGAATTTTTGAGACTTGAGAATAGAAACCATAACTAAAGACTCATGATACAGGCGGACACATGGAAGTTAATCAAAGAGAAGAAAATCCATATTGTTTTAGTGAAGGATACCATTAACTTAAGATTGGTAAGAAAGTGACTTATGGAAAGATAAGAAAAAGAACATAGCTTATTTAGCCAGGTAGACGTATGATTCTTGCTGAGCCTAACAGGAACCCCTCATAAGGGATTGGTGTTGTCAATTAATAAGGTCCATCTACAGCTGTACCGTACCGTAGAACAAAATGAATTTGGACAGTGAAGTAGCCTGCACTGGCTGAGTCACTTTAGTCCTCATTGATTGTAAAATGCTCAGATACAAAAGTTCTTTCAGCTACGCAGTATCATCAGTGCCATTTGCTGGCATACTATGACCCCAGGGCTTTTAGACTCAGAGGTGTCAAAGGAAAATTAGAATTGTCCACTTCAACACAAATCCAGGAACACATCTGGCAGACTCTCAGCACTATTTTGGCCATTGAGGTCGAGAAACTCTCAGGTTTTTTTTCAAGTGCTATCTTCTAGGGCTTTACAACTTTTTCTTAGATTCTGTTGTTTGAAGACAAGGTATATGGTACACTGCAGAGGAGAAACACAAACAAAAAAGGCTGTAGCAGTGGATAAGAAAATGAACAGAAGATCAAAAGAAAAACAGAGGGAGGAAAGAACAGCAAAGGACCTTTGTAACAAGAATTTTTAGACGGAAAACCAACTCCACTATAAAATATTTTTGGGTTCCAACAAGCACTGGTCATACAGAACTCCTCTTTAACTAAGTGGCTGATAGGATCCGCCATGGCACTTTGTGTGCTTGGCTTAACTTGTTTAGGTTGCAAGTTTGGGGAAGTAAGGAATCCCCTGCACATATCACAAAGTTAAAAAGCAAAATTCTGCATTTGAGTGACTAGGCAAATGAGCAATCTCTCTGTGAATGTATATGTGGACTTCCCCTGTGGAGCAGTAACAATTTGTTACAGCTCTAAACTGAAAAAATGAGATGAAACACGTTAAAATACCAGTACCTTAAATTTGAATTCCAAGTAATACAGAACACTGCCAGACTCCTTCCATAGAGTGTAAATAGTGTCATATGTGATCCAATGTAATTCTAAAAACCTTTATGTAATTTACAAAGCCTGAAAGAATTGAGTCAAACACCAAGGCAAGCACAACTTTTAATTATTTCAGGAAGACAGAAATATCCATTGATCTGAAATCCAAAAAAAGAGGCAAGGAATCATAACTCTTTATTATTTTTATTCCCTTAGCTGTTATAAAAGAAAGCGTGTGTGTGCATGCTCAAATATATATAAACATAAAAAAATTAATAAAGCAGTTAGATGATTGCTTAAAGAAACATTCATAAGAATGTAACCAATCAATATTGTTATCATGGAAAAACAGTACATGTGTACAACATACAAGACAATAAAAAATTTGAGTATGCCTAAGTAAGTGTATCTCAAAGGACTCAAATGAACAATCAAAAAAACCCCA
The DNA here is from genome assembly GCA_002631895.1 of Agapornis roseicollis. Classification (NCBI taxonomy): domain Eukaryota; kingdom Metazoa; phylum Chordata; class Aves; order Psittaciformes; family Psittacidae; genus Agapornis; species Agapornis roseicollis. Next base: position 13,365 of record NDXB01019988.1, on the reverse strand, counting down.
CAGCTTTTTAGTTTTATCTTAACCTCTTTGACAAAACCACTCAGAATAACAGAATTTAAATGGAGTAAGAAAAAGTCATTTAGACTTACTTCTTACACAATACATTTCTAGGTCATAAATTTTGCACAGGAGGGAAGTACTCTTCTCTACTACATAAGTAAATACTATCAAGCCCAACATCATGAGGCACAGTTTTAGAAATAAATTTTACTACAGGAAAAGACACCAAGTGTCACTACTTTATTCAATAAACCATTACAATGATTAATTACTTTCACTCTAAGAAGGTGTGATTTATTACTAATTTCACTTCACCTAACTTCTATCATCAGACATTAGACCTCAGGCTTCATTCATGCAGCTCCATCTACCATGACCAAAATTTCTGCTCATCCTCTGTAATTTTTCATTTTCATCATAATATTTTTCCACTTTGCATTCTTATTACTGTGGTTAATGATGTTGTAGTAGCTTTCCAAAGTTAAAATAGCCACCATCAGCTTCTTTCCTGAAATACAATTTAAATATTTTATACTTCATGTTCCCTAGCTTTGCTGTGTATGCTTGAAAATCTTTTGTTTCACCATCAGCTTATCTCTAAAGTGCTGTGGTCCTTTTGTATGCAGGCAGTACACAAAGCATTCAGAGAAACACTAAAGTAAGTGGCAATTGCAAATATTATTTTCTCTTTTCTTTTATATTATATTTCAAGAAGTCAGATCAAAATTTCTGCAAGGTCTAGCAAAAGTATTTACAATCGAAATTGAAAAAAATTAAAAACAAGGTTTTTTTTTCATTCTTTTTACACTGATGTATGTCTGCTACAGTCTGTGGAGTCTCTTCTGATTGAAATCAGACAGTTAAAATACACTCAGCATTTCTAATTTTTACAGATCTGTACATAATTTATCCTGTTACATTTAATATCATTAAGTGTGGACTCAAAGTACTGTCTGAGACCCTACCTTGAAGGTATATTATGACATAAATGTTTAAGCAGGAAATTTGCTCAGGGCATTTTTTTCTGCCACTAAATTCAATATAAATATTAATATTCTTCAAGCTGTATTTTTAGAATTTAATTTTTAGCTCAGTTTTATCACTACCTTGCAGATAGCCAGTTTTAAACTGTACTATTTTAGCACAGTAAAATCCCCTGCAATGTTTATCATAAGTTATTTTGTGATGGTTTTGTAACAGTTTCAGAAAACTGTATTGGCAGAGTCTCACATACATTTATAAAATTGAATTTAACTTATTCCCCCTTTCAAAATGATAATCTGGTCACCAGAGAGGAATCCAGTTCAAAATAAGGACTTCCAACCCTTGTAGCTTTTAAATAAAAAGTCACAAAATTAAGCATCATTTTCCAGTGAAGGGTGAAGCTTTTTCACATCCAATTATTTCTACATTACAATTTTAACTTTTAATTGTCCCTTTGTCAAGGAATAAACAGAAATATTGTCCAGTTTGGTAAATGCTTTGTCTTTATAAAATGGGAAGTACATCTAAACCCTAAACTGTGGATATAGGGGATTTTATAGTACAATTCCATTTTAACATATGGAACTGTGATTGATTTTATTTCAGTGTGTTCTTCCTTCTAGTAGAAATGTCAGTATTTTCAGAGACAGTTGCCCATGACTATCCAAAACACAGTAAGGAGGATGCTAGGACCAAACTCATTTTGATGCCAGGGACAGTGCCCCAGAAGTGAAACTTTAGAGTCTTAGAGACATTAGGAGAAAACAAACAAGCAAGCAAGCAAGCAAACAAACAAGCATTAATATCTATGGAACAGACAGCCCAGAGAGGCTGCAAAAACTCCACCTTTGGTGGTGTCCAAGATTCAGGTAGACAAAACTATAACTGATCTGCCCTAGTGCAGGGATGCTGCTGCCTTGAGCAGATGGGTATGATAGATCATCTGTAGAAGTCCCTTCCAAGCAGCTTTTCTGACACAGTGATTTTACAGTTTCTTATTGACCGAGTACATTGAATGTATTCAGTGTGTACCTACAGCTCACCAGGCACAACTATATGCTATATTCTTCCTCACTCTCTTAGGTATAAGATATATGAACTTGGAAACAGACACAGAAAGGAGAAAGAGGAAGACAGAATAAGAGACTTTGTCAAGAAGACAACAGTGTTTTTTACAATGTCTTAGACGCTGGCATGCAAATGAATTAAAAAAAAGTCACAAAATCTTAAAAAACTGTAAGAATGATAATATTGACATAATTGAAATAACTGATGCGCATGAAAAAAACCCACAACCGTACCTAGTAGATGAATGAATAAGAAATGGGAGACAGAAAAAAAGTTAGCTGTATGGGTGGGTGTAAAACTGGTGAGATAACCATATCCACTAAGTATCAGTAGGCTACTATCAACATGGAAGTAAGTATCAAAGGGTTCTTGACACACTTCAGCTTAGGCCTGCTTTTTAAAATACTTTCATTAATGGCATTGATGAAGGAAAATTAAAAATGCTTATTAAGACCACAGATGACACCAGGTGCAAGAATGTAAAAATTCTTGCCAAAAAGGAGGAAATATTTTTCCTATGTCTATAGCTGATATTACAATGAGAAATCAAACAGCAGGAAGGAATCAAACTAAAAACTAGTAAAAACTTGCTCATGAAAAGGGCAGTGAAGTGCTGGAATATATTGCCCATAAAAGTTCAAATGGGGTTGTGCTGGTTATGGTGGCATCATAAAGGCCAGGTTCAGGAAATACCTGTCAAACATGAGAGTCATAGCAGAATCTAGCTTGAAGTAGACTAGATGGTTTTACAGGGTCTCTTTCAGACTTAATATTATTAATATATAATGTTGATTTGTTTGTTGTTTTGGGTGGACGTTTTTTCCTCATGGACAAAACTCTGAGGAATTCAAGGATTTTTTTTCCCCAATTTCATTTTAAATTTTGCTGTTGAGCTGAAATTTTCAGTTGAATTCTTCAGATGTAACTAAAAATAACTTCCCAGATACAAATATCTGTGCACTTTAGAAATGTAAGAGTTACTTATTTAGAGGAAATAAAAATATAATTATTTTAAATCCATTTTTTTTTTCTTAAACTTAGTGTATAGCTAAGACTATTTCCTGCTGGAAGCATTATAAAGAACATAAATTATCCCTGCAACCGTCAAGTTATTCTTTCTGCCATTCTTCTCCTTCTCCCAGAAAGAAGTGCTTCTGCCACAGACCTTCAAATGTCTGAACAATTTAAAATGCAACTGCCAATACACTTGGTGATATATGTTGCAAGATGACAATAGATGAATGTTGACAGAGAAGGAGAATATAATAGAAAAAAAGTTGTGTTCCCAAAAAAACATGTCAAATGGCAAAAGTCTTGAAACTAAAGTCTGGAAGGAAGTGAAATCTCCTATGGCATGTGTTAATGATGGCCAGACGAAATGCCTATATTCCAATGCTTCAGGCACGCTACTATAAAGGAACTGAACTTTTCACTAAATAATTTATGCTAAAATATGCATTTTCTGACATTAGATTTCACTGCTTGGAAAGAAGTGACCTGATTTGCATAATATTCATATGCTGAGGGTCTGACTTTAAGAGAGACCTAACTTAATAATGTTTTTAACACAACTTCCCATTTCATATATCAAGTTAAGTTGCATCCTAGAGTGTTCTTTGTCAATCAGCAAGTTTTGATGAGGTGAAATGAAACTAACCATGCTTAACATCTAATACTTCTATGATAGATACAATCTATACGCATTAAATTACAGTAGTAAACATTTTCCAGAATTATTAATTTTTTTTTAAAAAAATAAGAAACTCTACTATTTAGTAGCTCAGTTCTATATCTAAGATAACAGTGTGAATCAGTGATGAAGGCAAACTAATCTAGTACATATGATGGCACGTACTAAACAAAGTTTTCCATGAAACTGGACAATCCACATATCATTGAAATACATTTTAAAAGCATATAGAAAGTGAAAATTTAGGTTCCCAGGTATCACAAAAGAAAGGGCTTCATCTGACTCACTAATATAGGGCAGACACTGGTTTGACAACAGACAAGCTAGCAGCATGTAAAGCAGATTATGCTTCAACTCTGTATCTAGTATCTAGTGACAAACTGATGGATAACAGTCTCTGTCTGTTCTCTGGTTCACAATATAGTTATACCTTTGATACATTTAGAATAGCTGAATACCTGCAAAAAAGAAATCCAAGAAATAAGAAAAGTTAATGTTTAGCCATTATCATAAAGATCTTAAAAAAACAGATCAACTTCATATTTTGAAGTTGTATATAAACCTTGATAAACCTAGTATATTTATGCCTTATATGGAAAAAAAATTAAAAATACAAAATACAGTGGTATGAAAAGCTTTAAAGTCTGTCAATATTCTGAAGTACCTTTCTCTGCTGATCTTCAAAGAGAGCATCTAACGTCTTGCCCCAGCTGCCTGCGCATTTTGTCTGGGCTGAAAAGGTCTGATTGTCATGTTGTTAAAGTATACAAGTTTTTCAAATATAAAAGTCAGAAATCAGTTCTATTGAATGAAATCTTTGTCAATATAGATAAAAGGTCAGTGCAATTTTATCTACAATATAGGATAAGGTTGACCCTCAGAAGAAATGCTTTGTTGCTTTATGGGCTGCAAAACATAGTTTTTTGACACATTAATTTTCTCACCCTTTCATCTGAAAAGACACTGGTGGATGTTATAAAAATAAGGTATTATTATGATGCAGTGTTATGTACCTCTTACGAAAGTTCAGTACTACTGCTTATATTTTTATTGACTGGTTAACTTTCGGTTGGATGCTTGTCTTTTCATTATCTTCACTATTTCATAAGTCCATATTAAAATAAAATTGTCAGCTATAAAAAGGTAGGACAGTAGTTTGAAATAGGAGCTCCTATTTCAAAAGCTCTTAACACTCTATGGAATGAAGTTAACAAGCAATGTAAAGTTTTCAGGCATATTAAACATATAAATTGCCTGATGGGACCTAGAAGCCCAAGGTCCATACCTGAAGGTCTCTGACAAAACAATTATTACTTTCCCATGCACCAAAATCAACACATGCAATGCAGACTGCAGTCACTTTTCTAAGCAAGGTTACTGTCAAGTTGCCTGCAAACAGAAAATATGACTAGCTGTAGGTAGCTGTGTCTGAAAACACTTGCTTAAAGTGGTCTCATAAATAACAGGTGACTAAGGCAGACCGTATTAGATATGTAAGGACTCCTTCCTCTTCCAGAAGGGATTAATATTGCTCAAGCACAGAGAGGAACGTGAGGGGATATAGATACAATACATGTATACCCTTATCTACACACAGAGGTTTACAACTGCACTTCAAATATTTTAGGCTTTGTGTCATATTAAACACAGAATTCCAAATGACTAAATGATGTCTAGAAAAAAATTAAATTAAAAGATTATTACAAATTAATTTGTGCCTAAGATGCAAGAAAGTTAACCAAAGCTTTTTAACATGGCCAACTTCAAAATCAGTTCTTACATCACCCTTTTGAAGTACCTAAACCTGTGATTTAATGCCTATAAAGGAAAAGTTTTCAAATTATATTATATACAGATTAATTATTTTTTGAAAGTACAGCACTTAATGGTTGTAAAGGTTTTACTGGTTTGGAGAGCATTTTTTACTTAAAGGGGAGGTTACACTAACCCATACCTTAACATTAAAGAATATACACTAACCAGAACTCTTAATGAGGAATTAGGCACACAGCTCTCATTATTGTTAATGGAATTTTCATGCTCCATTCTCTATGTGCCAAGTAAAAGATATAACCCCTAAGACATTGTTTAAAAATGATGCCACCAAACTGTATACTCCAGTACAAGAAATAATTTTTGAGAGAATGTGTCCTATAAACATCAGGAGCTTATCTTGTGTATTATTACATGGATGAACCTTAATGAAGTTGTGTATATTTCATGCTTCTTTAAAGTCATTCTGTAGTTCTTGGGTTATCTCAGCTTGTAATTTACCATCTGGAAAGCATTGCTGCATTTAGAAGGTCTTTATGGACATGTTTTTCCGTGTTACCTTTACTGTATAAATACAAATGAATGGCTTTAAGCTGACAGAGGGCATATTTAGATTAGACATTAAGAAGAAATTATCCCCTATAAAGGAAGTGAGACACTGGAACAGATTGCCCAGAGAAGTTGTGATTGTCCCATCCCTGGCAGTGTTCAAGGCCAGGTTGGACAGCGCTTTGAACAACCTGGTCTAGTGGAAGGTGTCACTGCCCACGGCAGGGGGGTTGGAACCAGATGATCTTTAAGGTATTTTCCAATCCTAACTCTTCTGTGCTTCTATGATGATTCTACAACTCTTTCTCGCTGGCAAGCTGGGATACCACAGTGCTTGCTTCAGGGACTTCGATTCTTTATGATCTCCCCTCCTCCTTGTACAAATGCTCCTCAAAAGACAAGATGATAGATAATAGTTACCCTCTTAAATTTACGGAGGTAAAATCCAGTATGATTTATGCATATGACTCACTGTGTGTGCCTCTTATCACTTGTTTATCCAGTGTAAAAATTAAGGTCCTACTCATATCACACTGTGGCTCCTTGACTACCTAGCATGCGCTCTCAAGGTTTCTGACTATTTCCATTAAGTATGGAAAGGTTTAGGCCCTTTAGCAATCATGTTAGCTGCCAACTGTTAAACAGTTTTAATATCTACCTGTATGTAGGTCTGTACTAGAACATTTAGCTGTATTGCTATATAGAAAAAGTTACCTTGGCATTTAATCCCAGTCATCCTTAAGCTTCAGTTACAGAAGGGGATAAGTAGTGTTTATTTCATCTGAGAGCATCTGGGAGTGATGTTTCAGTTCTTTATCCATGAAACACTTTTTTGGTTTGGTTTTTTTTTTTGTTTGTTTGTTTTGTTTTGTTTTTTATTGTTGTTGTTTTGTTTGTTTTTTGGTTTTTTTTTTGCATTTTGTCTGCAGCTATCACACTGTGTCACTTATTATTTCCACAGCTATACTCAGAGTCTGGCTATTAAGCTAGATCATCATGGACTTTTGTGGTATGTATTAATCGCAGAGGTAACAGGTTCAGGGTTGTAATTTCTCTGGTGTCATAAAGTAGTAAGTATTCACAAACATTGAATTTTGTATGAAAATGTATTTGTGTTTGATATTATCACTAATCATTGATCTCATTCATCGTAAATACAGAAGTCTAATAATAAATGAGCAATCATACCTAAAAAAACCCACAAAACAAACAAACAAACAAAACAACCTGTTTTTTTGCTCAGCACTTGAATATAAACTGTCCAAATTTAGTTAAATCTTTCAATTAAACATATTCACAGCTGGTAAATTAGGTGGTCTAACTCCATAGCTTTTGTGCAATAGACTGCCAAACCCTGCATTTAAAGAAGTCAGTGCTGCTGAAAAAAAGCAGGCTTAGCAAACTACAACTACCATCTCAGCAAAGAAAGGGGGTTTTGCTGACTTTATGCAGGATTTTTTCTCCTACAAGCTGCTTAAGTGGGTCACTATATCTTATTAGTTTACTGGCCTAAGGGCGATTTAAAAATTTGACTGAATTTTATTCCCACATATTTATGTTAGTTTCAGTAGAAAGCTGAATAATTTCTTTGTGATTAGAAAATATGGGAATTCATGGGGAAATCAATGTACCTCTAAGAGCTCTGACACTGAGAATTACTTTTACAAATAGTGTACGCACTTTGCAGGAGGCATCTCATTGCCGCATTAGATCACGTTTTTCCAGGGTTTTTTCCCTCCTTCATTCTTTACAATTACTCCTGATAATTTAACTGCAGCTGTTTAGTCAGCAGTGTCATTACAGCAGCAAGCTAACTCCTTCTCAAATCGATACAAGCCTTTCTGTACATTTTCATGAGAGCAGGATCAGACTATAGGAACAAACATGACTAACAAGCCCTCTGGCCAGCTGATACACCATTATAAATATGTAACTTCACAAAGACTTCTGTTTCCTGGAACTACAGCTGCCAGGAACAATTTACTTTTTCTTTCCTCCACAGCGCATGAAGGAATAAAAGCACATAATATTCCTGTCTCCAGATTGGTGATGCTACCGACAAACACTCTCACGCTCAAAAATATGAACAGGGATCTACAGTTCTTGTCAGAAGAAGTAAAATCTTAATCTAAAGGATGATTGTTTAAACTGACACTAAAGACATTCTGAGTCAAAATAAAAGTACACTAGTGTACAGATAATTAAAACTGCAACCATTACCCTACCTAAAAAACTGGTACAAAATTATTTTTGTGCACATGCATGAAAAATTAAGTGAGATATCAGTACTGTAAAAGCAGACCAAATTTCTCCTGAAACTGTAAAGCATTGAAAGCATACTGCACTTGCCTGGATTAGCAGTGAGAGGACAGTTTCCTTATCCTAGGCAATATGCACACATGGATTTTTGTGTTTCAAAAGCACGACAGCAACAGAAAGCTAGCAGACTCAGCTATTTACTGAATGAAAGTGCAATACTGCATTGAGGAAGAGAGAAGGGTGGGGCTAAAATTAAGTACAGTAGTCTGAGACAATATGTCTGAGACTACATATGTCCACGGAACTGCACATTTCTTTAAACTAGTACAGAGAAATAGTGCATTAAGAAGAATGGAAAACTTTGTAGTTTCCAATGTGCAGAACAGAAAGAACAGGAAACTTTTTTGTTTGTTTTTTTAATAGAATTAGCAACAACTACGTCATCTCTTACACCAAAATCCTACCATTAAAATGTCAGTGCTTAAAGCTGTTGGTACATTCTGATCTATCCCATAAATCGTATAGCTAAGCAATGAAGACAAGATTATAGACCAGATGAGGACTGCTGATCAAGAGGAAGCAATGTAAAGCTGCAGAATTCAAATAGTTTGACTACTTAAGAAAACCCGCAAAAATTCAAAACTAGAGGATTAGCAGAGAGAAAGAAAGATGAAAAGAGCAAAATCTTTGGCATAGCAACATTTATTATTCATGCTTAGGGAAAAAAAGGAAACATCAATAAGAGAAATATACATTGTTCAGCGAATGTGATTATGAGGTAATTAAAAACATTAGAGTGATCACTTCAAGAGTTATATTACTACACAACAGTAACCATTTCACTTTGTGCATGGATATTTTTAAATTGCAAAAGCAACAAATAGAGCAAGCTAAGTCCTTGTAATAACCTCTATTCAGTCTCCAAAAAATGATACTGGGATTCAGTTGTGAATAGCACCTTCTCTAGGAAGTACTGAGCAAAATGTCCAAATACATGACATGGTAGGAATAGATTTTAGACAGAATGTTAAATTCAGGCTCAATCTTCTTTGACCCTTCAGGAAGTAAATGATAATGTGTAAACCTGAAATTCATACATGTTAACTTTTATCTCTTTTTCACTGTGCTTCAATAGGGAACTGGAATTAAGTGGCACATAATCACAAGCAGGTGTCAAGGCCTTTCAATCCAAATTACATACATCAATGCTTAAATCTCTAGCATAAAACAATTAGCAGAAGTAGCAAGTTCATACCAAAATTAGACAGAATTTCTGCCCAAAGACCTGAAGAGCTCACCTCTTCACTCTGTAACAAATCTGAGATTTTACGTATTAACACTGATTCTCTTAGGATTGAATTTGCCAGACTAAATTTAGATGTCTTTAGAGGTTTGTAATCAAGAACATCTCCAGAAGAAACAAAACTAGCAATAATACAAAGTTCCACTGACTGATTGAAAAGTCCAGTCATTGCAGATGGAATTCCTTAACTCAGTTACAGAAATGTTGCACTTTCTGTAGTGTTTTGGTGACACTTCTAGGAATATTAGAATTTGGTAGTTTATGGAGGTACTCTTGATTCTAATTCATATGTCCAAGAAATTATTTCAAAATAAATACATCTAGAAGTCCTGCATAGTCCACAGGGATTGCATAGTGAATGCTACTCCATGGATTTAATATATATCTCTAATTTAGGATTTTCTCCAGTTGTAGACAGAATTTCTATAATCAGAAACCAAACTGCTTTTCATACCATTGAGTAGTTCAATCAGTTCAAGATTCAAGAATCAAGAACAAGAACAAAGTTCCAAGTTTACAGGAAGTTAAGGGCATGATTTACAGCCATTTTTCTTTGAGTAATTTGCATGTTCTCATTTCCACATTTTTAAAATCTTTTATGAAAGAAAAGTTATTGTCTTGCTCCTGAACAAAAAATACTATTAATTTCACATATGTTGGTACTTTTGGAAAGAATCTGAAAGAATTTTATGTTCCTAAAAATTGACCACATCTGTACATTACAGTGATAGAAATCACCTGCATTTCAGAGAGAGAAAAAAAAATGCTTAATGAAAACTATACAATCAATGATTTCCTGTGCATGTGACAAGAATAAAAGAGTTCAGAATTTCACATTCCCTGAATCTTACTTAGCAATTTGCACCTTTGAAGTTTTTCAGCTGGGACCTTTTGGTCTGGATCTGAAGGATTTCTGACTTCAAGAGAAGGAATGTTCAGGATAACTCATGAATATGGTGTTCAGATATAGAAAACACTTGTGTGTATATATATATGTGCAGTAGAATCTTCTGCTTTGAAACAAATTGTTGTTCTCTCTTTCTTTTTTTTTTTTTTTTTTTAAATTTTGTATTACGAGTTCTTTTATAACCAGGAGACGCAGCTGCACTTTATATTGTCATGTATATTATTTTTATGTTTTGTTAATTTTATTAGCTGAACTGGATTTTTTTCTTTTTTTTTTTTTTTTTTTTTTTTTTTTTTAAATTTTGTATTACGAGTTCTTTTATAACCAGGAGAAGAAGCTGCACTTTATATTGTCATGTATAATATTTTTATGTTTTGTTAATTTTAAAAGCAGAACTGGATAGAAATCAAGGATTGATGGCATGATGGATAAAGGTTAGGAAAGCATCCAAGGATGCTATCTTCAAACAGACATAATAAAGCACTTTAGAGGACTGCAAAGCTGCTTGTAAAGGCACTTAAAATGTGCTATGGGGATGTTTCCTACACTTACAACTTTTTGTGCTAAAAGGAAGTAATTTCCTCTATGATGTCCACCTGTCTCTACTGCATTTTGCTTTACCTCATCAAAAGAAAAACATTGTCTTTGTTTGCTGTGGCTTTGAATGAAAAGATTTACAGTCTCTCTTGGTTCTCCTAAGTGATACCGTACATATGGTGAAGCAAGGAAGCAGAAATGCAAAAAATCCCAGGCAACAGATAGGGAGACAAAACACTTTCAGGTAGCAGCTGTTGTTCTCCTCCTGGTGCTGAACTGCTGATGTTTCAACTTTCCCCTTTTGGCAGGGATGTGGTTTACCATTTTACTGCTAGTTTCTTCCCAGTTGTAATGCATTAACCAAGGATTAGAAAAAAAACAGCTGTCTCTTGGTGAACTGACCTTCCTTATTTTAAAATAGACACAATAACTGTGGGTGTCACTTTAAACTAAACAAACTGCCTCAGCCATCATTCACACAGATACCGTGCTTCACCACAAGGCTTGAGATCTTTTTTGAGAGGGGGTTGGGCAATACATGAATAAGTAGATTAAAAAAAAAAAAATCCAAGTATTCTACCTAGAGATGGTCACTTTTGATACTCCACTTAAGCAGAATTTAAAGCTTGTTATCTCAGCTCTGGCAGATGGCTGGTGAGACAGGCAACTGATGCACTCAATAATTTTATTTTCTAGCATTACACATTGAAGTTAGAGGGAGCATTTTTATTTTGCTCTTGGTTTGCTATTTCATACATAATCCATATATGTAGAGTTTCCCTGTACTATGGTGAAGATAAAAAATCTACAGGTAGGTAAGTAAATTTACCAGCTTATTCTTACAATCACAATGGTAATTAAGAAAGAGAAACAAACCAAGAAAAAATGTCAGATACAATCTAATTGCCTAGGCAACATAGGATTATGAACATATCATCCAATCCCTTTCTTCCTCAACATAAAGAGATACAATCATAAGAAATCTTTGTAGTAAAGTTTACAACTACCTATGGTAATTTTTCTACATGTTAAATCTGTTCTTCAGAAAAGTCTGAATTACAGCCTTAGAAACAGAAAGCAGTTGTGAAAATAAGTCAAAACAGTGCAATGCTATTGTCAAAATTAATGACACTGAGTCACTAAATTAAAAACTGTTTATGTCTTACATGTTTTGTTAATTCTTCATTGTGTTTCTAGCTGTAAGATGGCAAACTAAATACAAATGCAGGGCATAGTAAAGAAGTAGTACCTTTGTCAGGATATTTTATTTGAACTATTTATATTCCAACATAAAACGTAAAATACTATAATAATATCCAGCATTTAGGACTTTTTCCTAAAAAATGCACAAATACTAGAAACCAAAGTTCTGTTTTTATGAAAATAATAAACTGAAATTTTAACCTACTAATTTATATTATATGTGGCTTTCCTAATTTACTTTTCAGTTCATTATTTTACTGTTGCTAAGAAAAAACTGCCTTATCTCTGTGGAACAATTTAATCACTTTATTCACAAATCAGAAGATGTAACACATCTTGTGATCAACTAACTGTGGGAATATAGGCTGCGAATACTCAAGCACTCAGGCATTTTCAGAAGAAGACTTTGTATGTGCATAAGAATAATCAAGGAAAGAAGAAAAAGCCTGAAGCTCTCTGCCATGTTAAGGACAAACGTGAGGTTGATGAAACTTTAACTACATTTTTCAGCTTCCTTTTGTCCTTGCCTATATACCATCGCTATTTGGATAGTGATCTAAACTCACCATCTCTCACTTTCTGCATCTTGCTCCATCTCTCCATTTCTGCAACATCTGACATGTCTGAACTTTACTGTTTAGCTGGCTGCAAAGAGAGCACAAGTATTTCTTAACAATCAAAGCACTTGCTGAGAGAACTGGCACTGAGAACACTGAAGCTTAATTTTCTGCCCTTCCCTAAGAACAGTGCAGAAGTTACAGAAAAGACAGAGATCTAGAGTTGGTAGAGTATACAGGCACTTTATTATCTGTCCATAGACACCTAATGCTTTGGCAGTCTTTCAAACATGCATATATAATACAGGGAATCACTTTTCTTGTAAAAAAGAAGTGTTTGCTGGCATAAATTTCAGACTTAGTTGGCTATCTTTTAAATCAGCAACTAAAGCTTAGCCCCTGTCCTACCATCATGGGTAAAGTTGTCCTTCTTACTGAAGTAGAGCTAAAAGAAAGAAATGAAACTTACTCTCTCCTCCCCTGGCTTTGCTTAGATCAGAACTCCTTAATTAAGTCTTCTTCTTCCAACCCCCCC
>NDXB01019987.1:0-25964 GCA_002631895.1 Agapornis roseicollis | reverse complement strand
TAACACAAATCACTGCTGCTACCACCAATAATAATAATGATAAAGGAAAAGAATACAGCATCCCATCAACCACAACAGATAACTCACGACACCCCACCAACCAAGTGCTGACCGACCACCTCTTCCCACCACCCCCAGAGAGCACTAGCCCTTCTGAATCACCCCCAGTTACATCCTGGGCATGACGTGCTATGGTATGGAATATCTCTTTGGTCAGTTTGGTCCTGTCAGTACAGTCCTGTCCCTCCTTCCTCCCGGCTTCCCCTCCTCCCCGGCAGAGCATGAGGCTCACAAAGTCCTTGGTCAGGGCAAACATCGCTCAGCAACAACCAAAAACATCGGCCTTATCAGCCTTGTTCCCGGGTTAAGTCAAAACACAGCTACTAAAGAGAAGAAAAACTGACTGCAACTGCTGAACCCAGGACACCCTGTCTTATGTTTTATAATATGGGCATGTGCACATGTATGTAGGAAACCAGAGAGACTCAATATAACTACAACGTGTTTTTCAAAAGGAAGATTAAACTAATGAAAATACAGCAATTACATTTCTTTTCAAAAATATGACTTGGTATTCATCATTGTTTTAATTTTCACATCCAGCCTCCAAAATCCTTCTCAAATCCTTCCTCTAACCATACACCTGTTTATTTACCCACCCTAGAAGCACACTTTCAACTGCTTATTACCCAACTGTATCTTACTGTGGGCAGCACCCACTGCTTTTAACATATACAAACTTTAGAGCTTGGTAAGATTATTTACAAAACTTGTTATGCTACCAATTTTTGTGTCAGAAAATTTGATTACTGATGCTTCTACATCCAAGAGGTCAGTAAAATAAAACTTTACACTTCCCAGCAGACCCTTACACACTGATAGAGACACACCGTAGAGGCACAAAAGATGCTCCTGTAGAGGAAAAAGCAACTCATAACACATCAGAACAGCTGAAGAGAAATCAATTAGGATGACACAAATGATGATGATTGGGATGACACAACAGATCTAATTTCTGTTACAGGTTCTTTAACAGATTAGTAGACCTAGTTCCACAGACCACCATCTGACAGCCATTGACAAACTTAGAATCAACTTGGTGTTTTCCCCAGAAAATTAATGTCAGATACCACAATTGAGCATGGCATTTTTATAATGACATTTAAAGTAAAATAATGTATGTATCATGACCCTGGTCCCTTGAGCTTACTGTTATTGCCATATTCCTGACTGTGCCGCTTAATTCTGCTGCCTAAAGAATTTCTACAGAAATTCAAACACCAGTTCAGTCACGCTAGGAGGAAAGTTTTACTTTGCATTTCACACATGGGAAAAGCAAGCATATCCAGGGGCTAGAGAGGCTTCTCAAGATGGTATGGCATAGCAGGGACAGAAAGAGGGATCAGACTGTCTCATTTTGGCCTTGAGCTCCATCAGCAAGACAGGAGACTTATCTATGGCTTGAATTGCTATAGTGTCTAGTCATCATTTTCATATCAGACAGCAGTCTCATCAGCAGAAAGCTCCTTTTACATATCAAGGGGAATAAATTTCCACACATAGCCTGAAATTACGCACAAACCGTGAGAGAAACAGAAAAACAAAGGTTGAGTCATGAAGATGCAGTATGACATCAACCCTTATCTTTTCTTATACAAATACAGAACTATATGGTTATGTATCAACTGAACTTTCCACCACTGGTACTGCTCAGTGCAATAGTATATAATCGAGAAGAGTCTGAATGCTGCAAATATCAAGTCTGAGGTTTTTGAAAGGTCACTTCTCCAGAATCAAGCTATTACTCATTCCTTGCAGTTATCTATTTCTTCACCACAAGTAACACAATCTAAAAGCTGGTTTCACATTAGGTGGAACACCACAGCTTTTACCCTGTTTCTACCATTTCCATTTAGCAATTGTTTTCTTTAAAAGGTCAGCAACTTTCCCACAAAACCTCTCCATTTCTTGTTGCAGGATTTGAGATATTTTTCTGGAAAGAACCATATTCTTTCACTGAAGTTGTGCATACAGATTTCTTTCTGTAAAGTAAGGGTTAGGAGTGTAAAACAATGTATATTTTATCATAAGCATAATATTTATTGTCCCTGCCCATGGCAGGGGGGTTGGAACTAGATGATCTTTAAGGTCCATTCCAACCCTAACTGTTCTATGCATCAATGATTCAGGGGCTTGTTAGGCTGTTCAGTGACTGCTCCTTATTTCTAATTGCCAAGTCTGTTACTTTTCCTTAGTTTAACCAGTGTAATAATTATAATCCAAAAATGCATGTCTGATAAGGGACAAGTAATTCCTGAGGTGAACAATTTTCAGTTCCAATATAACACAGTATTACTATAAACATGGGACTTCTTTAAATTGTGCCATGTTTGTCTTTAGAAAACTTGACAGTATCCACAAGGAGGACACAAAGGTATTGGCTGGTTTTTAAGAGATCAGCAGATGGAGAAATTAAAACATCACTCAAGGAAATAGTATATTTTCCAGAGAGATATATCCAGACAGCAGGTAAAGAAGGACCATTTATTACAGCAAACCACAGAAGCCCAGTGCTGGAAACCTTCTGCAATCACAAACATGTATTCTTGAACTAAGCTGCTTCTTCATGACTGGAAATGTGTAAGCATGGTTCTGGTGAAGCTAGATAATGAGGGCAATGGGCATGCCCTGGGAGCCAGACTGCTGTTCCTGAGCTCAGCATGCAATTTCCTTCTTCACCGATGTCTGCCCAGAATTGGCAAGGTTCAGTTGGTTTCATTACAGAAACTCCTCACACCAAATTCTTATGAAAAAAATTCCACCTGTTAGAATGGGTATAAGATGGTTTTCACATCCAAGAGGAACAAAGGAAACAGGCAGCTGCAGTACACAATGCACTCTCAACTGGAAGGAACAGAACACCTGTGGCAATTTTCCATCACCTTTTAGTGCCTTACTGATTTGGACTGAAGGTCAGTCTGTGCTAAATGGAAAAGGTAAATTCGATCATAACTGACTTTACAGAATATTTGAATTAATTAATTGTTTCAGGATTTGGTACTGAGATGTTAACTCTTTGCAGAAAAAGGCAAAGACACAGATGTACTGCTGGAATGGGTGATACCACAGCTCAGTAACCAGGTTTGCTATCAAGGAAAATGGGTAACAGCAGTCTGTATATAGAACATCTAGGGTATTACCAGGGCTAGGATTCCCAACTCAGAGGTTGAAAGATCCCTAACTTGAACAGTTTTGAAAGGTTAAAGCTACAATCAGCAGGATGAAAACAACAGGAACTATAAAAAGAATGGTTGTAAAGCATCCATTTAAGATCTTTCTTTTTTTTTTTTTTTTTTTTTCCATTCTTGGAAATAACTCTTAGAATAATTTTAACTTTTTTAAGACCAATCCTGTGCTACTTAACAACTTTCTTANTTTTACAAGTAATAAATTAAAATTTTTTTTTTTTTTTTTTTTTTTTTTTCCATTCTTGGAAATAACTCTTAGAATAATTTTAACTTTTTTAAGACCAATCCTCTGCTACTTAACAACTTTCTTAGTGCTATCAGAAGGCCACCAAAAGAATATCTACCACATAGCTTGTGGGTTTTGCTTTCAAATCATTCATTGGTCAAGCATTATATAGGACAATAATAACACAGCAGTTTATTTGATGGGTTGCTAGATTTTTGACTGTATAGATTTAGAAAGCATCATGGCAGCCTTCTCATGAGTAAAATAATTCCATACAATTAAAGAATGCTACAGTTTCAGTTGATTTCCCACTTAAAATCACCCGTATCATGTTTGGTCCACCTGTCGAAGAAACAGCAGTGACATCTCTTAACAACTGAGAATAGAAAGCTGCACCCAAGACTTTCAGAACTCATCCAAGCTTACGAGTCTTTGCGTAGCCTTTTGGGGTTTTTTGGTTGGTTGGTTGGGTTTTGTTGTGGAGGTTTTTGTTTGTTTGTTTGTTTTCTAACCAGGAGTAGCCAATCCTCAAAACCAAAGATGTTATTTCTCTCTGATTCACTACTGAAAATCTATCATTATAAGAGATGAATGCAAATATGTATCTTTTGCAATTGTGGAAGACTAGGTATAAAATCCAAACTACATGCACAGATATACATAGGATTATTTTTCCAACTGCAATTTAACTTAGTCTCCTTTCTTTGTGTTCTGTTCATAGTAAGTCACCAACACAAAAAGCTACTCATCACATTTTAAAACAAAAGTGCTTGCAGGGTCTTAAAATATCCTGTAGAAAATTTATTTTCCCCATTACATCTTTTTACCTTATATCTATTATAGATCCTACACCCTAAGATAAGAGTCCTGAAAATACCACAAAATTACATCTATGGAACAGTGTTCATATCAGTTGAGCTGGTGGAAGGGGTGAAATAAAAATAAAATTATGCACACAATTCTCTTTCACTCTAAGAGCTTGGCACAATGAAAGATTTTTTTCCATTCATTCTTTACACCCAATCATAATTTGCTTGGGCAGAGACCTCCTTTTCCTCAACTTTCATCCCAAAGTAAAAATTTTGCTGAAGGAAATGCCGTAGATATAGGGAAAATACTAACTCTACCTTTGGTTTAATGCCAGGAAGTATATCACTATGAAATTTAGCCCAACTGGAGAACAGTGTGAGGAAGCATGTGGAAAAAGAAACTGCAAATAGTTATTACGAAAATTATTTTTTAAAGAGGATGGTACTCAGCTTTGATAAAAAGTGTTTTCTGGGAACGGGTAAAGGCCATGCTGAACTTCTTTGCACAGCTGTGACCCCTGCCAATCAATGTCAACACTTCATTAATATTTTACTGAAAAAATGTGAGATGATTCAAACTTCAGCTATCTTGGTAGGTGTTGCTAAGCAACTTTGCTGCTTGTCTGAGAACTAGTTTTCACAGCAACCTTTCCTTCAAACCAAAGACCTGCATCCACTTGAAACACTTTTCCCTTTGTCAATGAAGAACCCAGAAAGTTATATTCCACCTCTTCCATTATATTTTCCTCCCCATCTCCCAGTTAAGAAGAAACCAATTTAACAGCATCTGAAATTCTCCACTTACCGTAATCACTGTCATAAAATACTATGAATTTCTGCCATCGCAGCTCAGTGACCAGTTTCAGCATAACATCATTGAGGCGGACCGGTGGTCGGGCAGCCAGCGTGTACTCCTCCTCCTCCAGGCTGGGGTTCAGGTGGCAGGCTGTGCGTGGGGAACCTCCTGTGTTGCGCTGTACAAAAAGGTGTGGAATGTGCATGGCATCTGTCAGGGACTGCAGGGCATTGGCCGAAGCACAACCAGTGGACGTCACTAAGGCTAAGATCCCCAGAGTCATCAGATCGCAGGCTGGAAAAGACAAGAAATAAAGCAGGGTTAGAACAAGCTCAACAATTCCTTTTACAAACTTAGATGCTAAGAAGGGAACAAGACAGGCAACTAGCAAACAGCTGAAATTATTTCTACTACAGTATCAGCTGAAGCCTTTCAGAGTTAGGTCCTGTACCTTTACAGAAGGAGACAGTATCTGCAATCTGTATTGATAAAACAGAGCACAAATAACATTACTGCTGTCATTTCTTCAGACAGGAGCGAGACAATGTGGACAGAGATTATGGCCCTTGCTTCAGGCCATTCCTGGGGGAAGCAGGAACTGAGCTCCTGTCTTTTAAAACCCACTTCACTGCTGCTACTTCTTAATCTTTCTTGTGCACATTGGATTAAGACTTTGGACAATAAAAAGCAATTTTGTTTGTTTCAAGGATTTGTCTTACACAACAGAGTTTTGAAGGATTTTTTTAATTGATGAAAAAACATTCACTGTGCATTTCACAGTAATGAACAACAAAGGTACTTGTTAGAACAAAGGCAACTCATGAATGACTAAACAATTATTAACAACATTGTAGTTGTCTTCAAAAAGATCTAGAAAAGCACGTACTATTTAAAAATACATTTGAGCCCATTTTCGTTTGAGAAGGAAGTGTTAGTTGAGTTTGAAACAGGACTCTCAGGACTCCTCAAAGTAAGACAAGCTAATATTCAGCTGGGGCTGGAAAACATTTCCAGCCAAGGACCGCAGCTGTAATTCAGCAGCTATTTCGTCAGTGGTGATGGTAAGACTGTATAAGACTAAGGCAGCTGTTGATTCCTGTTTTCACTAGCCCTTTGAATGAACAGCAGCAAAGTTGGCCCCTGGGAGCTCAGCACAGTGAGTGCTCATAAGTTAGCACTGCACCAGCCCTGAGGGTCCCCCAGAAGCATTTGGCACTTCCTAGTCCTCTCTTTCTTTGAAGAGAGAGGGGGTAAGCTCAAGGTTTCAGTAGCTGTTTCAGCCCCTAAGCACACCTGCACGTGCACAGCTTGCCCAAAGGAATTCAGCCACTCTTCTGCCCCAGGACAGAGGCCCACTGTAATAAAGCCAGACAGAAGATCTGGAGATGCTTCTGTCCCAAAGAGAAGGTCTGGAGATGCTCCACAATCCTCCTGAAGTTTAAGTGAGCTTGCTAACAGCAGATAAACAAAATAACAGTGCATAATTCAGAGCCACTCCAGGACATGCAGAATAGCTGAGGGCTGGAAATGCATTTTCCATATGGAGAGGGAAGGCTGCCCGCATTGGTGCTTCTCCTGTGCAAGGTGACTGCCTCAGCATGCAAGACAGCAGGCTGCCCATGCATGGCAAGTGCTGTGTGACTGACAAGGCTCATGATGGTTCTGGTAATGCAGGACAGAGGTGCTGCCACCCTGTTACTGACTTGCTGGTCTCCAGTGGAAATGGACTAAGCAGAAAAGTAGAAAAATGAACACGAATTGAAAAGACTTGGTTTTCCTTCTCTGGACAGTATATGTCCATGTTCAGGGGCCAAAAATTCAAAGGGACAGGATGGGTTATGAATACATAATATATATTTTATTATCCTTTCCAACCTTAACTATTCTATGATTCTATATAATTAATAGTACCTAACAGTTAATTATCAATTAACTACATAAAGCCATCATAATTAAATACATTAAACTGTTTCTAATGCAACCGATGAACCACTTCACCAAATAACTTCTTAAACCACACAGAAAATAAATATATTTCACTTTGATATGGAATAACAGAAAGAAAATGTTTGATCTTCTCTATGCATAGAGCATTCAACATGTATCCTAATGCAACAGAGGAAGATGAAGTACTTTTAGAATTATTTCCTTGATGGTCGTTACAATAAACATATGTCAATTGCATCATCTAAATATACTCTATGTTGATTATAGTTATATGAAATTGTTCTTTGTTTTTCCTTAGAGCTGACCTGATTTAACAGCAGGGAGGCATTGCATTTGCCAAATGGGAGACCCAGGTTCAGGAACAGATTTGATTTCCCAGGCTTCTTGCCAGAGAAAACTGAACATGTCATACAGGTAATTTACTTAGACACAGTAGGGGAGGGAACAGAGAAGTGGGAACAAAGGGAGACAACAGCAGAGCCGAGATATAAGCCCCTGCAGAGATCACCAACCAGTGAGCTTTGCTGTCACTGAGGGCGAGAGAAGCAAGCCACATGGGTCTATAGAAGGAATAATTTACTTGCAAAGCAGACAGAAGGAGAGAAAAAGCAAAACCTTTTCTGATGGGAGGCTGCATTCAGAGAGTCACTTATTTGTGGAATACAGATTTGATCACCAGTAGTGTAACAAGAGGGAACTGCATTCAGCAGTTGAAACTAATTAAAAGCTGCTTGCTTATTAGGAGCAGAATGACCAGAGGCTTGACAGACCACAGGAAATAGGAGCCCCTTATCTCCAAGCACAGCCCAACCAAACATGGATGAAATATCTCAGGAAAGACTGTTTTGGTTGAGGCATTTTTGCAGTGTTTTGTAGCTTTTGTCCATGGGTTAAAATGAAGAATTAATCAACCAACTTCTACATCCTGGTATTTTGTAGATTGATTATGTCTGACCTGAAACATATGCTACACAGTAAACATTATCTCCTCCCGTCTTCCTGTTTTGAGATAATATAGTAAGCAGTAAAAAACTAATATGACTAAGCAAAACAGATTTCGTATTTTCTGACTTGCTTTCTTTAGTTAAATTACAGAATATGAAATAGAATATATCATATTTCTAATAGAATTCTTCCACTACATAAAAATACAGTGGACTCCCAGAAGTTCAACCTCTCCACATGTACTACACTGAAGGGTGCGAGTAAGCTTTTAGAACATAAAGAACAACAGTATTACTTTCTAAATTAGTTATACAGATGCAAACAGCTACATAATAGACTCCAATCTGTTAAAAAGTCATTAACTCTTATGATATCTTTCAATTTCTTAGAAAGAGAACGTTCAAGAATTATACAATCCCAGAAGAAAAAGCCAATGAAAAATTTTTTTTCAGGATTACCCCTCATGTCTGTACTTTCTTGCATACAAAACTTTGACATGAGAAATCATGTGTAATTTTCTGTTTTATTTCATACTGGCTATGCATTTTAAGCAACTATCAAGCACCCTTGCCTATGTGACTAATTCTGTATGCTAGTTGCAGCTTCATAGGCACCCAAAAGAACCTTCAAATTCTGCATGTTAACTTAACCCCCATCTTAATTTCCTTAAAACTGAAATACAGAGATTTGAAGTGCCTTGGTCCAAGTCAACTTACTAACATAAGTGAAAGCAGAATCAAAGCACCTTGAGATCTTTAGTGATCATTAATTACTATAGTTGTAGTTATAAAAATTTCACATTTGTTATAACTAAACTGCTTTCATATTTATTTGCCCTGGAGATATATTTACATAGATAAGTTTCAAGAAACAAAGTTTTTGAAGTATTTGTTCCACAAATAAAAAGACACAACATTCTAGCAATCCTGCCTCCCGATTACCCTTCTATGTGAATAGCAATAGTACAAGCTTACTGTACTGAATGCTTTCATTACCATCAGGCTTCATTTTAAGAAGATACAAACATCCTACATAGATGTAGAAAAGTAAGAAATGTGCCTGTTATGATAAAAACATGAACACATACCTAAAGAATAAATCCGCCTTTGTTTACTTGAGTGGATTAAATTGCATCACGGTGGCTGCTCATCAATGTTGGCCTCCGTTAACAGACCATCTCCAAGCTTATACTTGGATTTCACTGAAGTGTCCCAAAGTACTAATCCAGTTTTTAGTTGCTTCAGTGAAGTATCTCTCCTGACTTATTCCTTTTAAGTCTGTTTTCAGAAACTCCCTTTTTCACATCTGCTTGACATTTTACATCTTGAATTGTTATTTCCACTACAGAGTTTCACGGGACACTGATCTCTTTTCCATCTATTTCCTTGGTTTGGGCTTTTTTTTTCCATTTAGCTTTTCCCTGTCAGCTCTGTCATGATGACGGCAGAAGTAACACAGGTTAATATATTCTGGGCATAGAATTATAAAATAGTTAGGGTTGGAAAGGACCTTAAGATCATCAACTTCCAACCCCCCTGCCATGGGGAGAGAAACCTCACACTAAACCATGCCACCCAAAGCTTTGTCCAACCTGGCCTTGAACACCACCAGGGATGGAGCACTCACAACTTCCTTGGGTAACCCATTCCAGTGCCTCAACACCCTTACAGTAAAGAACTTCCTCCTTATATCAAATCTAAACATCCTCTGTTTAAGTTTTAATCTGTTACCCCTTGTCCTATCATTACAGCCCCTAATGAAGAGCCTCTCCCCAGCTTCCCTATAGGCCCCCTTCACATACTGGAAGGCTGCTAGGAGGTCTCCATGCAGCCTTCTCTTCCCCAGGCTGAACAGCCCCAACTTTCCCTGCCTGTCTTCATATGGGAGATGCTCCAGTCCCCTGATCATCCTCATGGCCCTCCTCTAGACTTGTTCCAACAGCTCCATGCCCATTTTATGTTGAGGACACCAGAACTGCACACAATACTCCAGGTGAGGTCTCATGGAAGCAGAGTAGAAGGGCAGGATTACCTCCTTTGACCTGCTGGTCATGCTCCTTTTGATGCAGCCCAGGATATGGTTGGCTTTCTGGGCTGCAAGCGCACACTGCAGCCGGCTCATGTTCATGTTCTCATTGACCACCACCCCCAAGTCCTTCTCCACAGGGCTGCTCTGAATCTCCTCTTTGCCCAACCTGTGTCTGTGCCTGGGATTGCTCCAACCCAGATGTAGGACCTTGCACTTGGCATGGTTAAACTTCATAAGGTTGGCATCAGCCCACCTCACAAGCGTGTCAAGGTCCCTCTGGATGGCATTCCTTTCCCATTTTTCCTATAACTTTTATCTCAGTCTGTGACCCACATCTCTAAGTGTAGTCATGTCTCATTAAGACCACACTTAAGCCTAGAAGAGCAGCTATTATTTTTCAGACTGCACCTTACCCATATGACCTTTTTAGTCAGTGGACCTCCTCATGGCACATGAGATGATGCAAGAATTCTGCTGTGCTACAATCACATTTAAGGTCTTGCTTTTCTAACATTGCCTAGTGTATTACATCCTATTTCTGAAGGCAGGTGTAGATGGAAAAGGCCTGATTTGGCACTATCTTCATAGGGATATTTTACATTCCTCACATCTCTCTAATGAAATCCCTCTCACTTCAAACTGCAGGGAATCAAAATATTCCAAAAGAAACTTGTTATCTTAACCCTAGCAATAGAACATGACCATCTTTTAAACTCCCTTTCAGTGGTTTCCTATTATTCAGAAAAGGGCAGAAACTTTTTGTTTCCACAATCATCGACAGATCAGCTGCCACTGTAATTTCACTCTGCCTCTTCAAACTTCAATGCCTTTCTGTCTGTAACTCCTTAATATCACTATAGCTGGGTCCTACCCACTTTGGAAACCATCTGATTATATTTGATAAATCCTCTGCATATTATTTTTACGTTTTTTTTCTTCTTTTTCATTTTGACTAACCCTTAGGAGGTCTTTAAAGCACTGTAAATGGAGACTCATCCTAATCACAAATAACTTGAATTTTTAAAAATGTCATTGTTTGAAAACTGAGAGGTTGTTGCCTTTATGCTCAAAAAGATTTTCAAATGAAGGAAGAGAACTGTAGATCTGGCAAGAGAATGGAAATCCAGCCATACTGCATATACCTGATATTTCTGGTGTACTCTGCAATGAAATTATTAACAAAGTTGGCACTTAAATGTTTGTAATTAGGTTTCAAAGCTATCATCCTGCTGAGATAAGATGAGGGAATTCATGCTTGCCTTACTACCATTGTCTCAGTCAATCTAGCAGAAAACTAATTTTTCACATTGTTTATCTTTGAAAACCAGCAGGGAAAAATCATTTTATCATTAAAACATCAAATTCCACAGAAAGTAGCAAGTTCAGGGGGCATGAAGGCAGAATGGGATCTATTTTGGGATCCTAAATCCCAGTATTGCATGAGATTTCCAAGGCTTGTAATTTTTTCTGCTGAAAGTGCACAGTTAGCAAATCTACTAACTGCCCTAACAAACACAAGCAGAATATCATGCACTATACACAAACACACACAGAAGAAACTACCTATTGTATTATTTATGTGTACAAAATTTAATCAGCTTATATATAAACTGATACACAGAGAAATTTTGGATCAAACACTAGAATAGCAAAGAGTTAAGAGATAAAAATGTAACAGTTCAGAAAACTGATAAACTGTATCTTTAATCAAGATGTAAGGTCTGTGGGAAACTTATCCATAGAGGTATTCTTAAATTAAATGGAAAAATTCCTTCTGGGAGGTTTGTCTGGAGCACTGGGATGAGATAGAAAGGATGATGATACAAGGAAGAAAACTGCAGTGCACCAAGCAATATTTGGAAATCAAGAGGATGATGATAAAATTCCTTCAGCTTAAACCAAAGTAACACAAACCAGAGAAGTGAACATTTTTACACATATCTAAGCAAAACCCAAATGTTTCTACTGTAGTACATGGGAAACCTCTATGAACTTGGAGCAGAAACCTACAGGTAATTCAGTCACACAACAAAATAGCAAAAGCCTGTTAGCTATCAACATTTTAATTCTCTTTAAGCCTTAACAGGCCTTTAAAACTTGGTCTGGTTTTGCACAAAACCATTTATCAGGCAGACAAAATTATCAAATACTCTTGTTAATATCACTGACAATGCTCCTATTAAAAATATTAATATATAGAAAGATTCACTCCTCCTACTGGTGAATTAAGAACAACATCAAGCTTAGTCATCTAAGAGCTCGCTCAAACTGATGCTTCACTAAAAGGGGTTTCCCAAAGAATTATTTCTTTCTTACTTTGCATTTCATGATGTTTGCTTACTCTTCAGCTACTTTTATTAACAGAGAAAGGCAATTCATAATGAATTTGCATCATTGGTATGTAATGTGCTTTACGATGGCCCTTCTTTTGGATACTCAGCAATAAACATATTTTTCTGTGTTCCCTTTCTGTAGGCTTTTACTTACCTTTATGTTCTGTACTTACACTATTATTCTTCAAATAACTAATTTATTATTTTTATTATGAAAACCCTACATAAAGCTATAGATACTTGTCACAGAGTAACTTTTAATAAAGAGAAAAGATAACAAATATAGACAACAAAAGTCTTTAATGTAGCACTTTTATTGCTCTATCACCTTATATGAAGTGAAGATGAATATTTCTTACTCCATTACACAAACCTTCAATCAAAACAAAATGCATCTTAGAACAGGAAAGCAAATTCACAATTAGTCCACTGTGATTTTATGCAAAAATCAAACCAACCAAAACCCCTAACTACTCCAATTTAAGAGTGTATTGTTTTGGGATATAACATTTGAGAACGTTAAGTAGTTCCTCCCTTTCATTTCAACAGCTTTTCTTCTGTATCTGGGACCAGGATACAGGCATTCTCAGATCCCTGAGCCCTTGATATGATTGCTTTGTAAGCCACAGGAGTCTGACATAGCCTTACCATAGCTCCTGATGGCAATTGTGCTCCCCACTTGCTAGCATTTAGAGCCCAAATATGATGCCAAGTCTTCTGCCAGAGATGAAAATTTCAAATAATGAAAGTATTCCCCATATATAACAATACACTGTGAGAAGAGCCTTGGAGAGCAGCCATGATCAGCCTCGCCTTCAAAATACAAACACATCCACTGATTAACAGTGCAGAAACTCTTGCAATAAATTAATAACCAGTTTGAGAACCAAAATGGACAGAACAAGCCTGGAGTTTGTCAGATAGAAAATATCTTGTGGGACTTCACAGAAACAACAGAGCCATGATCTCAACAGAAAGGCAAAGCAGTGCCAAAGATAAAAAAACTATATAAGCCAACCTGCAGGAGGATCATTAGCATATACACATGGGGAAGACACTGCCCACAAGGCACACACTACCACTAATTCTGTGGAAACTAGAAAAGCACATTGCTGATTTGTGTCAGGCTTTTTTTTTTGACTGCAACTATGGTGGAAACATAACGTTTGCCAGCAGTGGAA
This sequence comes from Agapornis roseicollis, assembly GCA_002631895.1. NCBI lineage: Eukaryota > Metazoa > Chordata > Aves > Psittaciformes > Psittacidae > Agapornis > Agapornis roseicollis. Next base: position 12,451 of record NDXB01019987.1, on the reverse strand, counting down.
TTGTCGTTGTGAGCCTTCCATGGGTGTTTTTCCCTACTTATGTGTCCTGATAACTACCAACCAAAAACATTACACTAAATTATTATTTTATTGTTTTAAAAACCTGAATAATTACCATTTAGCCTGTTTCTGAATTCTTTCTCCATCCTTCATTATCTCCTTTTTTTCTTACAAAACACAAGATTCTATTATCTTAGGGGTTTTTTTCTTAGAAACTGAACCTTAGCAACTGAAATAATACTGGCAAGCCATTTGTTAAACACATTCTTTTTCTTTTAGAAAAACTCATATATTATATGGGCAAAGTCCTATAGCAGGATTCTTCAGTCTCCAACTTAAGTAAAAATCTCAGTAGGTCAGCTTAATTTGTGATCCAAAAACTAGACACACATCATCGCTTACATTTTCTAAAATAATGATAGTTATTTCAGTAGGCCATCAGTTATGAGGAAAAGATTCCAGAAAACTGGTACATACATTCAAGAAAAAACATATGTACATACGTTACTGTGCATATATAAGTGTACATGCAATCACTGTATCAGAATATCCCTGACAAAGCAGCATCTGAAAACACCTTAAAAACTAAAGCATGAGATGTTGAAATGTTTGCAGAAGATCCTCCCGCCCCCCCATTCTTGGGCTGCCCTTGTATGGTTTTTACAGCATTCAGAAGCCTAAACTAAACAAGAAGGATGAATAAAGGAAGAAACAAAAAAAAAAAAAGAATGTGTTTTAATATGTGTTTTTCCTATTTTTTTTTCCTCCAGAAACTTACTATTACTTGAAGAACAGAAGCACACTGGTGATATTTCTCCTTCCTTGTGCTGCTTTGCCCACACTGCCTGCTAACTTCTTTTGGGGTCAGAAGCTGGCTCTCTCCTGTGTGTCACTCCTCCGTGTTCAGAGCTCTAAAGGTGCACCTTGCTACTGCTTGTTGAGACTGGTTGCATAGGAGAAGCAGTATTTATATCTTCAACTTGTGTTCAACTATATGCTTTACTACCTGATGTTTACTACCTGATGCCTTGTGGGCCAATTCTCAGCATGTGCAACTGTCAGAGGTCCCCTGATATTACCAGAACTGTTCTTTACCTCTAAATACCTATGCCTCGATTCCTTCATCACCCCCCTGGTTCAGCATTTTCAGTAAGCTGTCACTGCTGGCTTACACTCACATAGACAGATCACTTAGTCTTGGTATGAAGGCTGCAAAACATTCATGTCTTATAGGACCTATAGTGAACAACCACAACTGCATAAATTCTTTCTCTAGAATGCATACTGACTGCAACTATTGGAGGTTTAAAGCAAAGCAAAAAACACATTTCCGTGCACAATAATGTTCTTTGTGTCAGTATCAACCCACTAAACCAGCAGCTGCCATCCTTGGAAAACTAACCAGGAAGAGGAGCAAGTTAGAACTCTTCTGTTCAAGCTAACGCAGATGAAGAAATTATATCAAAATGATAAGCAATACACCATACAGAAAGAAAACAGTTATCACATTAGATATGGGGCTTTCACATAATTTATGGGAGTGCATTAATAGCTCTTTTCAGTCTTTAATTGTGTAAAATAAAACATGAAAGTCCTCTCACAACAAGTGCACAAGTAAAACTGCTCTACTATCAAAGCAGTTTAGTTTCCATACAACTGAGTGATGCCATCAAGTGGTTAACAAATGCACCAGCTGTTTTCCAAGTGAAGTTTTGGGGTTACTCTTCACTGAACACACTACTTTGTGTGAAACAGCTACCACCATGAAATCAGTAACAGCATAATCCACTGATAAAAGTGCATTAATTGAGAGCACTAGTGACAGATAAGAGATGGACTTATTTTTACAAAAGACAGATCTGATACTACTCTCTAGCTCCTTCAAAGAATGTAAACAGCCTCTGACAGCAGAAACAGCTTCATAGCTAATAATTCGCTTTAGAGCTGATTTTGCTATGGGCTTTGCAGTTGGGTAGATTTGGAAGACCAAAAAAGGAAAGACTGCATAACGTATATATTAAAAATGTGATTTAAACAGTTTTTAAGCAACAATTTAGCCATGTGAGTAGGTAAAGATATGAAATATCATGGAATTTAAACATGTTCTGCTTTTTCTGGATTAATTAATAATAAAAATAATAGTAATAATAATAATAAAAAAATAATAATCCTTAAAGCAGCTAAATAGCACCTTGACAGTACAGAAATTCTCCAGAGTAACTGTATTTCTGTTTTCGCAACAAAAAATAATTCCATTAATAATGGTTTTCTCCTGGAATTACAGCTTGGCATGATGTTTAAAATGTGAATAAGCATTTCTGGTAATTTTGAATAGAACATGTATTTACAGAGCTACACATTAATGACAATGGCATCAGTACTGTTTTAAGGCAGTAGATGGAACTGAATCAGCTTTGACCTTTTTTATCTTTTACCCCTCCAACACTAGCTCTGCAGTAGAATTAACTGCAAGCCATCTCAATTATTCAAGGGACATAAGCAACGGCTTATTTTATTTCCATTCTTAGAAAAGATTCAGTAATTGTCTTTTGCCCTTCCACACAGAACAAACTGTACTTTCTCACCCTCTGCTTCTTTCACCTGTGCTTTATTATAAATCATAATGATACAGAAGTAATTTTTTTTCATACCTTCATTAGCATTCTGCAGAGATGCTTGACTTTGCTGACTCTTTTAGGCCTAACTTACATGTAAACAGTGTTATTTAACATCAGCATGGTTTAGGCTCAGCTCTGGCACACGCAATAGGAAAACATTCTCCTACCATTTACAAAAAAGCATTCAAATGTAGCAACTCCAGAGAAGCTGGTAAAACTTCCTACTTCTTTGGCACTGAGAAACTCGCTTGTATTTGGATCTGTATTGACAAGCAAGGAACGTGTTAGCCCTGCTTGCCTGTCTAATTAGCAGCAATAATGCATATGCACAAAAACTGACAATAGAAATTTCAAGCAGGGGTGGTCTCCCCTCCTGAAATTGCTCTCTGTATCATGCCTTATGCTGGAAGCAGGAGAATGAACGTCAGCCTAAGAATCATGACACCGCTTCTGAACTACAAGATATTCCTGTATTTGATTGTTTCCCCAGCACATTAGGAGCATGTATCACTCACTGCACATTCCTACTCACCTAGAAGTTCTTTGCAAACCAAAACACTGACATATTATCTCTTTTCCATAACCAAATTGCCATTATGCCTCAGTAAGACACCTATTTGGAAACACCAAACAATTGCAAACAGCACTCCAAAGGAGCATTTTGCATCCTCTGACTTAAACTTTAAGCAGGAAACTTGACAGACAGCATATGGGATATATATAATACTATCAGGGCTGCTATGTTATGAGAAGCTAAGTGTTATGAGACTCAAGGTAAATTCACAAAAACCCTAAAACTCATCCTTATAGTTCCATCTATGATTTCCCCTTTCCAACAGCTGTTACTTCTAGCTGTGGACAACAATATTATGTAAGGCAGATGAGATATCAGAAATCAATTCATATAGCTGAGGAAGCACACCCATGGTGAAGAAGCAAGTTTATCCAAACAACATTCATTTGTTTATGCCAAGTTCTGAAAGACTTGTAGTGTTTATGAATCTAGCTGTGACTCAGTACATATTTATAGCATATATTTATTGACAAGTTTGAGGGGTCAACCTACTGAAAGATCTCTGCAGTGTTTCAAGTACTTACAATTGCATTCAAGGATTATGCAAATATCCCAAGCCTACCAACAATCTAAAACTGCTATTTCATTTTCTAAAATCTACTTCAAAAGGAACACTTTCTTCTTTCCTCACCCATGAAAACATAATGGATGCCAAAATTAATTTTGCTCAATACCAAGGAAAAGATCCTGTCCTCACTCAGCATCAGTATTCCTTACGTAAAAAACACTTTACTTACAGATCTCAAACCCTCCTGACCATCCAGTGCTACAAAATGGGTAGCATTAAAGTATTACAAATCTGCATTCTCCAGTTTCACTTTTAGCAGTCGCTCTAGAGTAAGTTCAGACACCATACATAACTTTTTTTAACACTTAATAAAGCTACTACAAATTATTGGAGTCTTACTCTGAATTTTTCTCTCCCCTTCAGCTCTGCATGATCCCAATCAGGGAAAAACTTCAAAACCCACAAATTTTCAAAGAGTTCCCATCTGAATACATGGAATTAGCCATTTGTTCAGATGTGTTTAACACCTGATAGTTCCTACTGTGAACCTTAGGACAGATTTTCATGGAATTTTAATATTTATGAACTTCTTACCCAGAGGCTGCTTGAAGACCAAACCTGTTCATTTTAAGCTTAAATGAAATCTGATCTCTTGAAAGTTGCCCCTATTTTGAACTACACTTTTTAATATACATATACCTTTGTACATTTGGTTGTTGGGTTTTTTAACCATCACAACCTCCATCTCTGTGGTTTAAAAGGTGTTACACTGTGGATAACCAGGTTTACCTTATACCAATACAGATGCAGAATGTTTTTTTAATCTCATCTTATAAAAATTGTTTAAAAAATTTTCCTAATTACACCTGGCACCTAAGGTTTCTCTATACAAGAAAATCACTCTAAAGACACCAATATGAAAATTAACAACGTATCCTAGAGTGCTGTAGTAACTTCATTTATTTATTTATTTATTTTTAGTACAAGATTTTTACTTTTCCATTGTGTCCTGGGTTTGGCAGTGGCAGTCGATTTTTCTCCTTCTTAGTAGCTGGTGCACATGTGTTTTGACTTGCAGCCTGGCAACAAAGCTGATAATACTGATGTTTATTTTGACCAAGGACTTTGTGAGTCTCATGCCCTGCCAGAGAGGAGGGGAGGCTGGGAGGAAGCAGGGACAGGACACCTGACCCAAACTGACCAAAGAGGTATTCCATACCATAGCACGTCACACTCAGGATGTAACTGAGAGTTACCCGGAAGGGCTAGTGCTCTGGGGAGTTGGAGGAGGATTCAGTCGGTGCTCGGTCAGGCTGGGTGGGATGAGTTATCTGTTGGTGGTTAGTGAGATGCTGTATTCTCTTCCCTTGTTATTTCCTTTATCATTATTATTATTATTGGTGGTAGCAGCAGTGATTTGTGTTATACCTTAGTTACTAACCTGTTCTTATCTCAACCCGTGGGAGTTGCATTCTTTTGATTCTCCTCCCCATCCCTCTGGGAGCAGGGGGAGGGCAAGAAAGGGGAGGTCGAGTGAGAGAATGAGCTGCGTGGCTGGGTTTAAACCATGACACATTGTTCAACTGGTGACTGGGTTCTAGGAAATCACTGAATTTATTTTTTTTTAAGCACCCATATCATAGCTGTGAAGGAATCTGTTAATGTAATTCAAGCTTCAGTGAGCTATTCAAAGCAAAATTTATTTCTTATATATATATGTATATAAGCCTTAAAATTACTTGCTAAAGTGCCAGGTATATTAAATCTATATGGGAAAAGTCAGCTTTATACAGTACTTCATTGAACAAAAATAAATATGTACTAGTATTTTATTCCACTGCTCTCCTATTCTGCATTAAATGGTATCTATTACTGATTAGCCCATCTAAACCTCACTTTGAGCTTTCTGTCCTTTGTATTTCTTCCTTCTTCACCTTCATTACAATTACACAAAATACATCTTAAAATGGTGTTTCTACAGATAAAATACAGTGCTAAGAATTAAAATGCTTTATTAATAAAAGGATGACAATTGATGCCACTATGAAATTAGTTTATTATATTTTCAAAGACCCATAATTAATTGCAATGCTTACACATTTTATTGAATAATTTCAGGTAAATACGATATTAAGTTGCATAAACTTGATATGAAACTAATCATTAAATTAGATTATAAAACAAAGACTATAGACCACACGATGGAAGAAAGCTAAAAAAATTTTTCATCACTAAGCAAGCCTAAACTGAGTAATTCAGAAGAAACCACATACAAAGGATCTTCTGTTAAAATGCTTGATCATACATTGAAAGATATTGTTTCACTTAAAGGGTCTTCTCTCAGCTGTTACACAATTCCTTCAACTACTAGCTATGTTACTAACTGGACATTATGTTTGTGTACAAAACCTCCAGGTAACTTTCTTATTCACAGACTAAAACAAAAATATTTTTTTCCTATTATCCTGACACAGTATTTGAACGAATAGACAGAAGCTACCCATATGCTGTGTGTTCAGAGGAACTGATCCTGAGGAACAAACAGTTACTAAAGCATTATCACATGTAACAGGACAAGTAATGCTTGCTAAGGAAATTCAGTATGTCATCTTCCTAAATCACAGAATCATAGAAGAGTTAGGGTTGGAAAGGACCTTAAGATCATCTAGTTCCAACCCCCCTGCCATAGAGCAGGGACACCCCACACTAAACCATGCCATGCAAATATGTTTCTATAGGGGATTGTAACACCAGTAACCATTACTTGTGTGGAGAGTTAAATACAGATTGAACAAAAATGCTTAAACTGACAAGATGGACCTCATACCAAAGAAACTCGCAGAGATACTGGTTTAACAAAACAAAAAGATGCATTCCAAATACAGAAGCAGAAGGAGCAAGTCAGTAAAGGATCCTCCTTTCAAATAACTATTAACTTTTTGCCCGTTACAAAATAAGAAATGACTTATTAGAAAAGTTATTTTCTAAGCAGAACTACCAGTACCGATGAGAAATTTTGTTTGTTTATTCATCACGAGCTTCTCACTAAGCACTTTTACTACATATCTCAGTGTACATTCATTATTAGGTCATACATATTTCCTGAGAATATATATTATAGTCACATGCTCAACACATTAGCCAAGTAAAAAAAAAATCAGAAGCCAAATGTCAGAAAGTCACAGCAGCTACAGCCTTCTTGTGATTCCCACACTGCCTGAAGCATTAGAGAATTTTATTGAGAAAGCAGCACTCAAATTCTAAAAATCAAGTTACAACAGGGCACCATAAACAGCGCAATGTCAGCTTCAGAGCCTAGACATACTGACAATTACTATGTTATACTCCCAGCAGGGCTAAGCTTGTTGACTTTGTTTGGGGTTTGGGTTGTTTTTTTTTTTTCAGTTATCATTGCATGATTGTTATACTTGCTCTGATATCTTTTATTGTATTTCATCTTTATAAAATTGCTGTCCCATCCAGAACACACTGTATACACCAGCCAAATTGTCACATTCTTTGTACCTTTTATTTTCTAATAATCACTGAGTTGTTTTAATAAAATATCTTGACCATAAGGTGGAAGGATGGAGGAAATAAATGCTCAGGACTTTCCCCTCTAGAATCTCACTTCTGATTTCTAATAAGCTACACTGTTGGCACTGTGGGCTTTTAACATTTCCCAAATCTCTCTGAGAAGCGAGGCATTACCTTCTGAGGTTAGCTCTCCAGACACATCATGAAGATGCATTTTATGAGATCCTGAACATTGTAGCCTGGCTCTGCAGACTAAATGGTTACTGTTAGCTCTTCAACAGTCCCATTTTATTTATAATAGGTCTTTCTCAAAGATCCAGTTTCATGAGCACTAGATAGGGATGTAATTTTTCATTCAAGGATCATCAACAGTTGAAATAAATACCACAGCTTTTGAAGAAGTTGCAAACACAAGAAATACTTTGAAAATATTAACATACTTAGCTTCCTGCCTTAATATGATTTTTTTTTTTATAAACTGTTGGGGTTTTTGTCATAACCGTAACCAAACCTTTGTTTCAAGAGCCTTCCACAGTCCCAGGTGTTCATGGATCTTTCCATTGCTACTTCTATATTACCACTAAAAAATTCTTTCAAAAATAAGAGACAGGAGGAAGGGATAATACCATTTTTTAAATTGGACTTTCAGCTGCTGTATAACATTTTACAAAGTTCATGACCTTGGAAAGAAGTCCCACATTGTAAGTAAGCCAATTCTGAAGAAACTTTCAAAATAAAAAGATTCACACATAACATTTTTCATATGAACTTAATAGCACAGCAGATGCAGTTTCCCCATGAGGTAAACCATTCACCACTACAGAACTCCCTCAGGTTTAGGAAAGATCTACAGTTTGTTTTTCCCCTTTCTTTTTTTCTCTCATCAGGCATGTTAAGGGTTTGCACTGATTAATGCAGCCAGAAAATTCGTTTTCGCTCTGGTAGCAGAAATGGTACATTCAGACTCTTCTCATCACCAGTCTGAATTACCACAATAGGCTTACACATTAGCAGCTTATCTAAATGCCTTCTAATATTGTTGTCCCTTTCAACCTTTGTCACAGTTCACTTATCTTCTCTCAAATTGTTTTAAAGCTAGGACTAGAACAACTAAAGTTTTAGCTAGGTTTAGCTAGTGTCTTGTCTTAGAAAGTTCCTAATTTTTCACAGACAGGTTTTTCAGCAATGCAAGTGCACAGTTGTGCTAATACACACTTTAGAAAGCAAATATTAACTCACCCCCTACCATATCCCCTAAAGTGAGTTCTATAGAGAGCTTGAGCATTTTCTACAGTATTTATTATACATACGGTACTATAAGCCACTTGGCTTTTGGACCTGATTCATATGAGTAAGCAACTTCTTTGAAATTAAATGGAATTTATTCACTCCCCAGGATGAAACTATTTTGCGCAACCAGAAAAACTACCTCCTGGACATGACATGTCAGCTGATTTCTCAGGGAGGTTTTTTGTCAAGAGAAACACTCCATCATTAGATGATAAGAATAGTTTTATACAGTCCAAATCAGCATCTTGAGACCAACTGTCTGGTAGACAAAGAACCTGCATTTTTACTACTCTTTGAAATTCCATGGAAATCAGTCTTATTTATATTTATATTTAGCAATAAGTATTTCTCAGTTCTACAAAAGTTATTTTTGTCCACCAACAGCAGGGTTCCTTAGCCATACAGCCCAATGCATGATACATTATACTTGGCCATAGTATCAATGGAGGGCATTAATGAAGCCCAGTCCTGAAGCAAGTTTAACGTTTGGGGGAAATTTACACCTTGCTATACTTTACACATTACATCTAGGTGGAACAGCAGCATGTATAAAATTCTTCTTCACAGCCCTCTCCTAGTGCAGGGTGACTGACATATACCAAAGTGAGGACATTGGAGACCAAAGCAAACACCCACTGTAAGAACACATTGCTGTCTTGTTGACTACAACAAGGCACAGCATGTTACAAGTCAGCTGCATGACTGGATCCTGCCAGCAAGAGAGTCAAGTACATTTAAACCCACTTCATGACAGGGAACCTGGACAATCAGGGAAAACCACTTTCCTCTGCTTCTATTCCAAGTTCCTTTCAGTCTAACAGACATTTCTATGCAATACAGTGAAATGCAACATTTTATTTTCTTAAAGACTTTTCCATCCTCCTTGGACTTCTCTGTACGCAGGGGACTGAGTGCAGTGCACCTGTTCAAGTGGGGTAAAAACAGGGTTCTAAGTGGGAGGAGTGCCTTGCATTTTTATTTTTTTCCAGATTACCTACCCACTTGAGTATCTGTGCTGACCAGAACTTTTCAGGTAACTCTTAGGAGTTAAGCTTCTTTGAACATCAAAATGGATGAAAAAGGTTTTTGCGAGCAATCATCAAATGTATCAGCTAAACTATCAGGAAGAAAGGAAAACAGAAAGATGGTACAAGTTAGTTAAAGGATGCATAGATTCCTAATACAAACTCTTCATTAGTTCCTTCAAGAATGACAACTAGATCATACTTTTGGCAAAATATTTTTCAACATTCATTAGTCATTCATGTTCAAGTTGGCAACAGGGCATGAAGTTGGTAACAGCTTATGTTCAACGAGTCTGAAGATTTCAAACTTACCAAGTCACTTGTGATACAGAAAATCACATACAACTTGCCATCTTTTCCCTGAAAATATGCACTCCGAATGAAGAAAACTCATTAACCAAATATTAGAATAATACTTCAGATAGATGGACAACTGATAAGCTATTCATATAGATAACACTGAATTTATAGACTAATTTTAGAACATATAGAAGTGCAAAACAAAAAGAAAAGCAGTGTTTTCTAACAATGTTATCAGTTATCCTTGTTTCTATTGTATATTATGTGAATATACCCTTCTGAACATTTGAAACAAGACGTCCATATTCCAGCCAGCTGGACTGCACCAAGTCTCAGAAGCCAACACAAACTTCTAGTGACAATGGGCACATCAGGTGCACATAAAGACCCATATGAGATAAGCAGCTAGATAGTCTCTTTGCGCCACACAACATGCTAATGCACAGAAAAACAAATATGATACAAAAAGAATAAGTATTTTGAAGTTACATGTTTCTCACCCACTGATCCTTACTGAAGTCATAAAACTACAAAGCAAAAGATCAACCACAAGAAGTTTCATGTGAAGAACGTGATTTTTTTTAAACAAAGATTAAACAATTTTTATTTTAAATCTAACCTTGAAATTTTAATCCAGGTAGTGACTTTTCCCCCTTTTTAAAGTTTTTTTATTTTACAAACTAAATACTTGCAAAAAGAAAATATAAATGCCTAATTTTGTTTTGATTCTGAAACTGAAAACCAGCAGGACACAGCTGAAGTACAATGTGCCTGCTGAAATTTGAACTTTCAACTGATTAGTGTTATGCTACAGTTGAGATCTCTTTGGTACCTGTCCACTCCAGCAGCCCACTCACATGGATCACCACTGAGCAGCACAAATGAAAAAGTGAGTAACAGTTGTTCAGTGGCTTATGTTCTGAAACCTCCAAGGAAAAGAGATTGTGCACACATGATGTTGACTTTCAGTGAGGACTGTATATGGATACATCTACAGAACACTTCCTGGTTTTCCAAAGCAAATCAGTATTGCTAAACACCTCTTCTGCACTCACCTAGAGGCTTTCTTCTAGGTGCATTTGGGACTACAGTAACTCATCAAGTGCACATACAGTATTTTTTCCATCTAACACATACATATAGCATCTGCTGATGCAGTAAAGGTAAATCCCTTGCATGCAAAATTTTAACAAGCCCATACAGTACACTAAACTCTGACATAAATCCCAGAACAGGCACACTTGTCAGAGCACCTTATATTCCTTGCAGGCTGATGTCCAGGTTCTTTCTCTCTGGGGTGCTAAGAACAGGGGTGCAGGTTCTCAGTGTGTCAGCCAGGGGCCATCACAGGCTCTGACAATCCTTGCCAAATTGCCAGGTGAGTTTACCAGGCCATATGACTTTTGATCACTTACCTATCTCTGCTAAGCTTTCCCATACATCCCCTCCCTACTTCATGAATCAGGCAGGACTCAGGTGGAGCCCTCCGGTTACCAGCTCACACTTGATATCACCCCCAAACAATCAGAAGATTCTGTGGATCTCAACTGCAGCTAGCTAACCAATCCCCATACCTGATACTTTATACAGATATATATAGATATATAAATATATACTTTATATATGCTACACACAACTGTCACTTTTCTCAAGGGTCAGCAACCTAGAAAATTTTGGCAACCGACTGGCCTCCATACACTTAGTTTGGGGTTAGCATCAACTGGCAACCTCCTGCTTCAGTTCTTTGCTATGAAGAGACTGAGATCTCAAGGGCAAGCTATACATAGCCTCCAGGATAAATCATTACCTGACTCCCTCCTACACATTGGGCATGAGCCAGCTAAAATGGTGACCGAATCCAACAAACACAATTCCCAGACTCCCAGCCTCCGTTGCTCAGAAACCCTATCTCAAAGCCTATGACCAGCTTTCTACTTCACCAATAATGCCAATGTTTGTTTAGAGTGCAGCAAACGCTACAAGAAGCACAGCACTTTAAGCTACTTACACAAATCAGGACAGACTAAACTTTTGTTACCCACATGAACTTTTCTTACCTACAGCGTCAATTTGATTTAGCTGAAAAACCTCTGCACAGAAAGGAGTCATATGGATAATTTACACAGATGATAGACAGCAATGTCTAATTTCCTTTGTGTAGTCATTTTGTTTATTTCTTTTCTTTGTGTTTGCTGGAGTACTTGCATGAAGCACAGAACTGTGTTCTGTTTGAGTGGTTAACACAGCATGAAAAGAAATCCATACATGTCGTGACATTTCAGATACTGCACAATAGAATAATATATATCATTCTTTTTGGTTACTGAAAGCAAAACAGTGCAGGTATTATAAAAAGCAAGTTACCAGAAATCTCAATTCTTAGAAACTATTTTTAATGTAAATAACTGTCCATGTATTTCTTGTGCAGTACAGGATCTGCTCTCTTCTATTCAAATCTGTGTGGTTCGGTGGATATGCTGGAGGGAAGGAATGCCATTCAGAAGGACCTCAACATGCTTGTGAGGTGGGCTGATGACAACCTCATGAAGTTTAACCATGCCAAGTACAAGGTCCTACACCTGGGTCAGAGCAATCCCAG
>NDXB01019986.1:203208-261907 GCA_002631895.1 Agapornis roseicollis | reverse complement strand
TTTTTTTTTTTTTTTTTTTTTTTTTTTTTTTTTTTTTTTTTTGCCTTCCATCTTTTTTAAAAGAAGAAGATGGAGCATCACATTGGGAATCTTCATCCTTGTGAGTACCTAGATGAAAATGTCTTTTTCTCATTAAGCATGTGGGTTTGTGTGTGTGTGTTTAATGGTCAGCTTTACCCTTACACCATTTGTATCAGAAGGACAGATGGATGTTGCATTTGTGATGTGAAAGGGCTGGGGGAAAAATGATGCTGAAAGAAAGGAACTGGAAACATAAACCTGGATTTATCCATCGGTGCACATAGATCTCATAGCTGGCCTGTCCTTTTGCTTGTCAGTGTGTTAGACATTTTTCAGTTGCAATTTTGCACGTTATCTTCTTGTGCCCCCCTTTTAAAGGAGAAGGGAATGGCAATGGAGAATGGATATATATGGAATACACAGGGAATGACATAAGAATTGCTGAAGATAGTATAAAGAAGCAGAACTGTATTTTTTGCCTTCTAGTCAATCACAATTTTTTCCCCTTGTGGTCTAATCAAACAATTCCTCTGTTGTATTACAGTAATCAATAACTGAATTTTATTTTTGAGATGAAGAGATGTGGTTTTCTTCCTGTCAGCGGGGTAGGAATTTGTTCCATTATTATTATTGAAAATAGGAGTTTGAGCTGTCTCTTTTGTGCTGAACACATGATTTTTAGCCCTCATTTTCCTAATAGAGGAGGAAGCTGGGAGTAAAGGATACTATTCACTGGGGCAAGATTTGTCATATTCTTGCTTAGCTGAATGGGGCATGATGTCATGGTTTCTCCCCATGAAATGAGTGCAGATGCTCTTTTTTTGTTTTGGGGGGGTGGTTTAGGTACTGCAATATCTTCATCACAGCAAGCCACATGTCTCTCATGTAAATTAAAAACTGGGTATTTTAAGTTGATATGAAGAAAGATGACATCAGACCTATGTGTTTGGATATACCAATTTTTACTAATAGACAGTCTGTTCAGCAGAAGAATCTGGAGGAATATATTTAGATTGATAGTTTTGAAGGAGAAATTATGGGAATATTTGAAATAAAAACCAAATGAATGAGGTGAAGCGCAAAGACTCGGCTGGTCTGTCTCCCAGTGTGTGCGCTTGTCACAATGTGTGTGTGTGTGTGTGTGTGTGTAGCCACAGACATCCTGGGATGGCCTAGAATGTGGAGGTGAAAGTTGCCAGTGCTTTGAAAGTTTTTGTTACTTTCCTTTTTGTTGTGTCCCCAAATGTGTGAGGGGTTTTGTTTGCAGAGAGAGAGGCAACCCTTTGAACCTCTGTTTCTGTAGCAGACCTCAGCTGTGAAACAAAAATAAATCCTGATTTTGATGTGGTGGGGTTTTGTATTTGTTTGTTTTGCTTTACCACCAGTTTTGTTTCCTGTATTTTGGGCCTCCAAGTCTGATTCTTTGATCTGGAATGCTCCTATCATTCAGATTTGCCTTTGTCCCTTGCTGCCTGATAGTTAAATATATAGCTGGCGTTTGTTTTGACCCCTGTGCCTGGAATTAGCAAATAGCTTCTAGCACAAAATATATGGTAGGGACTCTTACACTTCTCAGCTGTATGTGAACTTGTGTTTAAGATTGTTTGGGTTTTTTTGGTTGCATTTTTAACCTTCCCCTTTTCTTTCCTATTGTAAAGATTTGGTAAGTGGCTTATCTCCAGTGGATCAGAAAATTGACTATTGATTTATTGGACAATCTCTTCCTAGGTAAGCTGTTTCACAATCAGTAGTTATTAGAAAATAGTTCTGCTCTAAGCAGTGGCAGGGCAAGAAGGGTTTTACAGTATTTCCTATGTTCTCATGACTTTCTTACAGCAAATGTGAGATGGTGACTGATTAGACTGGAGTTGTCCATATCTGGTAGCCATTCCAGACTTTCTGCATGGATGTGTGGATTGGATTTCAGATAGCAGGACTTCTCAAGATGGTAGTTTTAAAATAAAGTTTCTATATATCAAACTAAAGAAGTTTGACATTGATCATATGAGCAGATTAAAATCAGTGCAGGTTCCTCTTCAGCAGTGGTCCTTGCGGCCAGGGTACGCAGGGGAGGGTGCGCACACCTTGATGTGCACAAAGCATTGTAGCCAAGCTCTCACCTGAGGTCCTGTGTTTGGAGAAAAACAGCAGCAGCAGACTTAGTGCTTTTACAGCTGCCAGTGAGTTTCTCAGCCATTACTGAATCAAAATGTGTCACTTGAGGCAAATGTTACCTCTGCAGCCTCAGAGAGGGCTGAAGCTCTTGGACAGTTGGCACTTCAGCAAGCTCTGGCCAGCTTGTTGTTTGGTGGTTTGTTTGGGGATTTCTTTATCCCTCCTTGGCAAATATGTCCTGTGCAGGGGCTTAGGCTGCTGGGTTTGTGACATTACAGCAAATCACTCTCCTGGGGAGAAGGATGTAAATATTTCACCTAAAACACAGTCCACTTTGGATTGAGTTTTGAATGACAAGTTGGCAGCTGCATCAGGAATACCAAGGTGGGCTGGGAGCAGAAACACTGTGTGTACTTACTCCCACCCCTGTAAATACTCAACAAGCATTTTGACCTCTGTCCTCTTTCCCTGTTTGCAGCTTCAACTGAAAAGTTGGTCTTTGGACTGGGTTCAAAATCATTAGCAACAGTTGGTTGTAGGCCAGGGTAAAGAATAGCTTTCTTGAAGCACATGGGTTTTATAATCCTCCTGTGACCCTGTAATTGTTCTGTTTCTTCTTGCTAGCTCAGTGTGAGAGGTGCTGTAAGGGAAGGAAGGAGAAAGTCCTCATGGGGTGTGGGTGGGAAGCTGGGCCTTTTCCAGCATAGTGGGCTTGAGGAATGGAAATGTCTCTGCATGGACATTTTATTCATTCCTAGCATGTTTGTCTGTTCATGTCCCCAGCCCCTGACTCTGATACCTTCTAGAGGGCACCAGAACCAGTGATGCAGCTGTACAGATGTGACTTTCCTGCTGAAACAGAGAAAATCAAATCTCACCATCCTTATCTGCCTGAGGAGATTGTCAAATGTTGGGTTATTCTATGATTCTATGATTCTGTGATTCTATGTTATCAACTATAACTAAATGTGGTGTATTTAGGGGTGACCCAAGGGGCTGAGTGCTGCTTTGGAAGAAGGTTTCTGCAGGGTGTTGAGTGGCACATGTGATGTCAGGCCTCTGGAGGCTTCTCTATGGTTTCTCAGTCCGTGACTCTGTGTTGTGTGTGCTGTCTTGATCGCGTTACTATCATGTAAAGCTCTAGTGGCCTAAGAAGAGGATCACGCCTCTCAGATGTTGCTCTAACCCCTTAACGCTGTGTCAGTAATACAGGCTTAATAGAGGCTCCTGAGCAAGTCATTGTGCTTGCTTCTCTATCAAGGAGTAATCCTCTTTGCTCATGTATGGTGCTTGCTAAATGCAACTTAATACTACTGTCATTTCTCATCTGAGAGATCTGCAAGCTGGACTTCAACTGTCCCCTTTGCATCAGGTGCACACACTCTCTCATATAGTTTTGATAGAGGCCAAAGCAGTGCATGTACCCCAGTAATTTTTGTACCTTTATGAATAGTTGTTTATTACTTTAATACTAGGTATGAAGCATGGAAGTTGTTAGTGCTGAGAAGTTTGTGTGTATAGCTGTGTGTGCTTTGCAAGTACTGAATAATTCATATCTACTACAAAAATAAGAACAAGCATATGAGTGAATTTACCTGAGACCAGGCTGATGCCTCACATGAATTAAAGTGAGAATTTGATTCATTCACTGGATTCCTGAAAATAGCACTTTGATATTGATCTTCATCCTCAAAGATCTTTCAGACATTAATTAATCTTAACGCTACTCCTTGGAGGAAAATATGATGTTTCAGTTCTGGAAGTGGGGAAAATTACAAGGTACTGTTCGTTGGTAGTACTGGAGCATTTTAATGGCTTCATGTGGCAATATCAACGAGGCTGTGAAGTGTCCGTGAACTTAACTTTGAGATTTTCCTGGGATTTGTATTTGTAAAATATTTGAATTTAAATCCCTTAAACCTATTATTTAGTGAAATAATGTGGCTTTTGAATCAAGTAAGAAAAAAGTGCAGAATTCTGAAGGATGAAGAGAGGAAAAGAGCAGAGCAGAGCCTGAAGTCTGTGAGTGGACTTTAAATGTCATTTCATACTATGAAGACAGCTGGAAAGATGAAAGAGGAGAATGTAACTTAAGGTCATTTCTAAATTTTGAGCAGATTCCACTTGTAATTCAGTAGTATGAGAAGCTAATCAGAGTTTAGTCTGTCTTTTATATGAGCTAAATGTTTTACAATACTATTGATGAGGCTATGATGGAGGGTATCAATGGACGATTAGATGTCAGGGCACTGCACTGTATATGAAACTCCTGGTGCCTTATGTATGGAGTCGTAGCTCAAGGCATACAAACAACCAGGGTGAGGGAAAACAGAAGTAGCAAATGGGTATACAGAGTTAAACTGACTTCTGTGAAGAGAAATTCTTGTAACAGTACAGTGTAAGATGGTCCTTGGTTTGCTACCCCCAACCTCCCAAAGGCATGTAGCTGGTGGATTGCCCTTTCTTCAGAAACCAAGGGCCTAAAGTCAGGAACACAGAGAAGGGCCACTGTGCCCCAGAATCGCGGAGCATCAGAATCCTGCAGTGAATAGAAGAATCATTATGCAACATCACTTATTTCCTATGGCATCAGATTATGCAATTTCTGAGCAGAAGAATGCAAAGCCCTGGAAGAACACAGTAGCATTTTAGCAGATCCAAAAATATCTTCTGCATGATAGAGGAAGCATTTATGTATGTAGGGCTGAAAATACGCAGTTACGTAAGGTGCTTAGTTCCCAAACTGCACCTTGCATAGATGGTTAGCAGGTGGAATGGGAATCCAGCTTGCTTCCATGGAAATCAGCTGAAGAGGTCTCCTGAAACACGAGGGAGGGCAGTTTGGTTCTTTGTCTGCGTTGTTGGCAGAGCTGATTTTGTTTTTTCCCCCTGCTTTGTTTTTTCCTTGTGCCGAAAATAGGAGTAGGTGCTTGATTTCTTTTTCCAATTCAAGCACCGCTTCTCCACCCCCTACAAATTTGTATGTTGAAGGATTTCCTAGTTAAATATTTGCCTAGTGTTTGTTGAGGTAGAAATCCATTCCTATGCTGAGAGCCAGCACAGATGCACATGTTTCATGTGGGGGATAACAGTCAACACAGTTCTGTTAAGGTGAATCTATTAAATTCCTTTGGAGGATTCAAGAGCATGTAAGAAAAGGGGACCTGGTTGATACAATCTGTTGGGATTTTGGCAAGAATACTTACTGGAGACTCTTACAGAAACTAAGCAGGTATAAATTAACTTCGAAGCATTTTTCTCTAAAAGGAGTTGTCATATGGCTCTGCTTTGGGGATGACACTATTCATACCTTACCCACATTTTCATCCCTTGTCTAGGTATTGTAGGAGTATTCTGAAGCATTTAGGCTGTGAGACTACAGAAGTAAGGTGTTGAGGATAATAAACATGTAAGAGAATGTCAGAGAGTACTGGAAAGCTCTTGTGAACTTGTATGATAAAATATCAGTCAGATTTATTGTTGATTAAATACAATTTAATCTTAACATCCTATATGTAGAAACTGGTCTCTGACCTAGCTTTTACTGCTCAGGAGAGAGATGTTAAATTTGTAAGAGATCCATAGAAGTTAGCTCAGCATCCTGAAGCATGCTTAAACACCCAGTAGCAGTAGAGGAATAGCAGGAAAGCAACAAAAACCAAGAGTGATTGTTATGCCTTTGTACATTCCTGTGGTGTGCCCACACTGGGGATTCCGTCTGTGGTCTTGTGTCACCTTGCAGCGATATAAGTTACAGTTGGGGGAGTAGGAGAAATGGAAAATACGTAGAGAGGTGATTAAAGATACAGAGCAGCTTTCATGTGGCAAATGAGAAGGTAGAGTGGGGATGTTTAGACTTGAAAAAAGATGTTGGAGTGGAAGATGAGAGAGTTCATAAAATCACAGCTGGCACTGAGAAGATAAATAAGTGTTCAGGTGTCATTGAAACAATGACCAACTGGTGTTTTGAAGAAAGGAATTGGATGAGAGATGGAAAGAGGAGAATAGTTGGTGTTACCTTATGCAGCATACAGTTAGGCTACAGAACTCCTTGCCACAGCACAGTGGTTGCCAAAGTGTTCTGGTTAAAAAATTTCTGTGGCACATTTGCACAGGAACAATACTCTGTGGGCTAAAGAATGTAAAAATACCCCTGTGTGCTGCTGATGGAGAGAAGTCAGTGAGCTGCAGATCGTGGATGGCACTGCACTAGTGAGGTTTTGCTGCACGCAGATCCTTTCCTTAGGTTCTGGAGACAGGAAATAGGGATAGATGAACCTATCGTTCTGGTGTGGTATGTTTTTTCTTATTCTGTAGTCTAGGTGCCACTTCTTTCTGCTCTAACAGGTTTAGTTGGAATAGATAAGGTGCGTAGCAAACCTCCAGCTGGCTTTGTGCACAGAGCTTGAATTCAGCCATTATGAGTATTTCTTGGCTGGTAGACTGTACTATTTTTGTCATTGTCAGAAAGGGTTCAGAACAGAAAGCTGGACGTAGTTTTCTTTCTCACTGACACAGTGACAGACAAAAGTATATTACAATTGTAAAATAACTTTTTGCCAAAAATTTTGTCTCCCTAACTTAGGATATATTAAATAAAGGCTAATTTAAATCAGTAGACATATGAGTTCAAGCTTCTGTTGTGATGAACGTGGCTACATACAACAGTTACATGTCTGTGCTCTCTTTTACTCAATGCCCATGGTCATGTTTAAATATTCTGTTAATGTTTTAGAGTGATCCTGATAGCTGTGGACCCTAAGCATTTGCTCAGGTGATGATTTTGGTGTCTGCGAAAGTTACTCACCTATGTTGAAGTGGCATCCAGATAATTACTGGAGAAAGGAATATAAAGTATGTATTCTGCAGGAGGGACAGAGTAATGTAGTATTTATTTGACACCAAGAAAGTACAAGGTAAAGCACAAAAAAGCCAGTGTTATAATGCTTGAGGATTCCCAGGTAAATCTGCTGTTTTCTTGTAGAGTAGGTTAGGGTACATGTGCTGATGTGTTCAGAGCTGTGTAGTGACAGAAAATCTCAAGTGGGTCAGGTGAAGCATTTTTTGTAATAATTTAATTATACTTGGCATTGTCATAATATTTAAAAATTATGCTGGATTGTGGCTGAGCATTCATGCAGGGGAGAGGTGGGATCTGTGTTGTGATGTGGAACAAACATGCTTCCCTGAAGGAGCAGTGTATCTTCAGATCAACAGGTTGATTGTTTTAAAAAACCCCAAGCCATTGCCCTTCCTGGAGAAGGGAAAGAAAAAAAATCCCAACCAGAGGCTGCATTTTGATGATGTGTAACTCATTCTCTAGTAGTAAATCTGCTATTACAGTTTGTGTTCAAAACAACCATGCAAAACACGAACATATATTCTAAGTAATGTAAAACCATAAAAGTGCAGCATAAGGGGAGTATGAGATCCACACATACAGCACTTTCCTCACCAGGAGACCAGGAAAAGAAAGAGTTTATTGGAATCCTTTGTAATAAAATCATGTGATTTCAAAACACAAAGGTCAGAAGTGACAGCAAACACTGGTACTTGCCAGCTCAGCAACTCTCAGTGCTTTCCTGTGCTGACACTGTACAGTGTGGAAGGTCAAGAGATTGAAGAGGACTGTGTGTCAACCTGTTGTAAAAATTCCTTGTAGAGATGGAGAGATAATCACAAGGGGCAGGATAACAGAGCTGCAAGATCTGTGTAGCAAGATAAATACACCTTATAAGCATGCTGTTTGTATTTTTGTTAGATTCTAGAACAGTTTGAAGTATAGTCCTAAGCCAGGAGTATTGCAGTAGTCTTGAGATGATACACATGTAAATTGCACTTGTTTTACCAGTGCAGAAAGGTGTTGTTACCTTACTGTACCTAATGCAACCAGAAGGAAGTCACACTGAGTACCAGGAAATATCCATGGAACTTCAGGGCTTGAATGCTAAGAGTGATATGGACAGGAATTTATTCTGTCCTTGATATTTGCCATTTATCAGCTGGTTAGTTTCTGCCAGCTGCTGTTTTTCAGCCGTTAATTGTGGATCAGCCAGTTGCTTGTATTTCCTTTGTATATTGGAAGTGCAAGCATGGAATATGCTTGACTGTGTAATGCAGGAACTAATGCTTCAAGGAAAATAATATTACTAGACATTAGTGCTATTATGAAACTGAGCGGCGACCGCTTTTGTACTTAAGCAACCTTTACAGCATACTAACAGTCTGTTGGCATGCTGTATCTGGAACTGTGATTTGCTACTCTATTTTTAGCACAGCTCTTTAAAGGATAAACTTCCATTGTGGCCCATGCATTTTTTTTAACTCTGACATGTCTTCAAACCTGACCATTGCTTTGACACACTCATAAATGGTGGTCTTTGGTTTCTCTGTGTCTTTGAGAACACTTACTAGCAGACATAGCATCAAGCAACATGCCTTGTGAGAACTTGCTCACCTGCTCTGGTGCTGATTTGGCTAAGCTGTCACTTTTCTAATAGTTTTAAACTGCAGTTTGGGCTGTCTGATATATTCAGGTACAGTTTCAGCTGTTACTGGAAGAGGTGCACTTTGTGCTCCTTTTGTTTGGGTACAGTGGAAGTTTGCCTGGAAGAATGCTTTGCCCTGGAAATGGAATAATTTACAAGAAGTTGTGGTCATACAAAATTACACTGAGCCTCTGATTTCCTTATAGACATAAATTTGTTAGCTTCAGAGTGCATGAACTCATCAAAATAGTTCAGAGATTCTGCCTTGAAGTCTGCTTTTGAAGCAGCACATTGTGAAATCTGAGTTTCTTCAAAATGCACACAATATTCCTCCACATACAGTGTTCCGCTTTTGACTTGAAGACTGCTACAGCAGAAACAGTGCAAAGATAGAGCACTGCTTGACTACAGTCTTCATTGTAAAAGTTAAGGAGGCACATACAGATCATAAACATTCCAGCTGAGAAACAGTCTATTTATAAAGAAACTTTAAACTTGCAAGAAAATGTTTTTCTTTGCATTGAATGAAACTGAGATTTCTTTTTCTGGAAGGAGTTCAACATGAACACACTCAGTCGTATCTTTGGTACTCTCACCAAAAGAGTAGGGGAGGCATGATGATAAAGCTTGATACATGTTCTTCATCCCTTGCTTAAAGACATGGCAAGGTCAAAGACAACCTAATTTGTCTGTGTTAGATCAGACTCTGCTAAGACAAGAGGCTGCACATTGTAGGCTTTACTGTAATGGAAGATAATTAAAAAAATTAAATTTCCTCAGTAAGTCAGCATCGATGCATTGTGGCAGAAGCTGCCTTCTACCCACCACAATGTATCTGGACCGCTTCAACTTGTCTTGATATGAAGTTATTTTCAAATGAGGGATGCTGTCTCATACTCTCAAAACAGGGAGTTGCTACACCTCTGAAAACGCAGGCTGCTGATGTAAGTACCTCAATAAGGCTGTATCATGACAATTTGAAAATAACTGTGTAACTTTTGCATGCCTCCTCTTCCCATGAAGCACATACAGTAGCACATACTATGGCAGGGCAGTGTGCTTAAAGACTTTTTATTTGGAACATCCAGGATTTCCTAAACCTGATCTTTTTATTGAGATCAAAGAGAGGGATCTCTGTGTACACTTGTGTGCCCTGAACTGAGCCCCAGTCATGGGGGGAAAGCAGGTTTCTCTAGGGCAAATAACATCAGAGTAGAAGTGAACTTGAGGGTCAGGGTGGGCTAGTAGCTGTTAGCAGCAGAACATACACACATTGTGGTGTTTCAGGAGCAGGATGGAAGAGAGGGGCTTAACTTTCCAGACAATACTGAGAAATGCATGTGGAGAGGAGGAGACACATAAGCTGCTGATAATCCATTTAGAAACTAGGAAAATATGGAATATGTACAGGAGAAGCTGTTCTTTCCCTGTTAAATCTACACAGTTGAGCATTCCCAAGTCTGAAAACTACACAGGAAGCTAAAAGCCAAATCCTAGACAGTTAGTGTACTCTGAGAGTCATGTAGCAACAAAACAATTTTATCCTTTAAGTCTGATTTAATCCTTAATGCAATTACCATCTGCTTAAATTTGAGATACTTTGTGACACCATTACCTCAAATTCTTGTTTCACCTCTTACTCTGAGATTTCTTTCAGGGAAAACTGGCTGCTGTTTTATTTATGTTGCTTAACAAGATCTTATGCAGAGCAGATTTCTCTGTAGGAACACTGGTCTCATTATTTTTGTTCAGAGAATCTCCTGTCTCTCTCAGACTTTTGGAAATGAGCAGGGGCAGTGCTTGGGAATGCTGGATTGGAGTTTGTTTGGTATCTCTTTAGGTCTTAAGTTCTCTTCAGATCTGAAACTTCTTGCTCTTTCTATCAACAACAAAATCTTTGATCATGTAACTGCTACTACTAGTAACCATACCCGCACTACTGTGGTCACCCTACAGCTTCCCATGCTGGGAATCGGTTACAGTAGTGCTGGTTACAGGTAGGCCAGGAATAACCAACTCTTGAACTTTCTGTACTAGTCTAACTCAGCTCCTTTACTGGACTGTGCTGCAGTTTTTGTCTCACTTGCTATTTTGTATCCTTTTAAAGAACAAAGTTTACAGCCTAAACAATGTTCTAATAAAGCTTTTATATATATCCCATGCGATCAGGCAGAAATATGGGAACATAAGAAGCTCCTGGCTGTTCCCATTTGCTGCTTCTGCTGTCAGAGAGGGACTGAAGCCCAGGGCATGAGCTTCTCATACACCTGGCTGAAGGATATATCTCTCATCTCTGTAGTGACCTCATCTTGAGAAGCTATGGGGCTGAGCTGTTCCCTTTCAGTTGGCTGTGTGCTGTCTGGCCACCTCTTTCTTCCTTTCAGTGGCTGTTTGCAGAGCCTAGGACTTTGCACCAGTGTAACTGAGCTTGCTTTTTAATGAAATAGTTTCTGTTAATGCTGGGTTTTTTCCTCCCTTTCAACCTCATATGGAATTCTAAATTGGACTGTGTTTTGTGCTACAGGCTGAAGGTGCTTGATTACTCCTGGTGCAAAGCTAGACTCTTATTTCAGAAGTGGCTGTACCCCAGGACTGTGCTTTGGCTGTTGGCAGCTTTTGCAGTGTGACCCCTGGCTCTGTAGAAATTTGGTGCTATGCTGGATAATGGAAAAAGGATCTTTCAGTGGAGCATGTAGCAAGAGATGGGGGAGCTTTTTAAATGGGACACCAGCTCTGATATGCAACCTACCAGGGATTTCATGCATGAAGAAAGCAGAGAGCAATGTGAGGAGATGCTCTTCAGGCTTGTTGAAGGAGGGAGATCGGAGAAGATTGTTCCCGTAAGCTCTCAGAGTCTTAGTTGTTCAGGAGGGTGATGTTTACATGGTCAGAGAGTGTAACTTACCTTGTTACACTGAACTTGAAAGGATTAAAATAAAGGACCAGTACGGTTATAACTAGGTGGGGCTCTGAGGGGAGAGCTCCAAACCATCTCTTGGTGGACTCAAGGTACTTATGTCACTGTGCTTTGGTTTTCTAATGCCTTGTCTCAAGGGTTTGAAGAGGAATCCTGAACTTGTGGACTGCACAAGACCCAGAAACTGTGACTGGACTCAACCATACCTGAGGAGGGAAACATCTGGAGCTCAGCTTGTGTCTGATAAATGCTGTAACCATGGTTAACCATGAAGAAAGAGCTCTTTGCTGCAAACACATTTTCATGGTTTTGACCTTTAGGCTTTTGTTTAAAACTTCTGGTGTTTTTTTTTTTTACGAAGTAATTCATGTTGTAAGTTACCAAGAGTATAGTCTGAGTGGAGTTTCTGTTGGAATAATTTATTTGCTTCTTTCAGGGCAGTAATTACTTACTAAGTATCAGCAGTCGTCTGGAATGTCTGGTTAATTATCAGCTTGCCTCAGTGAAAGTGCACGTAGTGAGAATACTTAACCTGAAAATGTGAAAGTTGTTCTTTGTCCTCTTGTTTCAGGTACTGGTTCCATATGTCACATCTGAATTGTGTTGTACTCATTCTCTAAGTACCAGCTCAGACCATCTCCTTGATGCACACTCACTGCATCATGGCCAGTACTCAGGAGCGCCTGAGCTTGTCTTCCTCTCCAAACTCGATCAGCAAAGCTTTCTGTGAAGACAAAGACTTTAGCAGGTTACATGATGAACATGCACCTGCTGGAAACCACCCATCCCCTGAGCTCATAGAGGATGTGCGTGAGAAGGGCTTGCTGCAGGCAGACCTCATTGAAAACGTGAGCAGCCCGGTCACTGCAGCAGTGCTGACCAGCATCAGCGAGGACTCTAGGGACCAATTTGAGAACAGTGTGCTGCAGCTGCGAGAGCAGGATGAGTCTGAAACAGCCATTCCTCAGGGCAACAGGAACACAATGGATGGAGAGAGCAACAGTGGAGCGGATGATGTTAAAGTCCAGTTCAACAGATCAGGCAGTGGGAGCGGTGGGTTTCTTGAGGGACTTTTTGGTTGTCTGAGGCCTGTGTGGAACATCATAGGCAAGGCATACTCCACAGACTACAAACTGCAACAGCAAGGTAAGGAGGGAAGCAAACCTTTGTTGCTTTTTTGGGAATGTGTGAAGGTGAGAAGAGCAATTCATGGCCTTTCCTTAACTTTCCATGTGACCAATTTTTGTCTTGCGTATCCCTGATATGGGTTTGCAAAGAGAAGTCCTGCGCTGTACAATCAAAAGCTATCATTTGTAGCAAGGAAAGCTTGTAATGGACTCAAAACCAATTGCTTGTTCTAAACCATGTCTTGGACCATTGTGACAAGGTCTGAATCTGAACTGAGTATTTGTGTAAGTGAGGATTAGAAATAATTGTGTTGAAGATGGGGATTGTACCAGCTACTTCATATCTTCAATTTTTTCATGCCAGATGAAAAACATTGATGAAGGCATTTGTACTCCTGTATGCATGTGTGGAGGCTATCTCCAGCTGATCACCGAATAGCAGTACTATTTCTCTGTGGGCATATTACATGAACTTTTGCTCAGGAGTAATTTTATTCTTTAAAATATCATTCAGTACTTATTATGCCAGAAATATGTCCTTTAACATTTATATCTTTTTCACTTAGATGTATAAATGTACTAGTGTGTGTGTACATATATAAAAATCTGTAGTTTGGGAATAAGTGCTGTTCCAGTCAGTGGCATACATATATCTTTAGGGGTTACTGAAGGCTGAAGAGCAGAGTATGCTTTGCCTTTGGTGTCTAATTTCTCCCCTAGCACAAGGGGGAGGGAAGTGGCAGATGGGAGAGAACAAGCTGTCATAAGAATTAAGGAGCTGAAATGGTTGAGGCTTATAAATGAGAACAGCCTGACCACCATCGTAATCCATGGGGTAGAAGTCTCCTGTATTGCCATGATCATGACTCAGTATTAACTGAATAGTTTCCTGGATAGACAAATTGTAAGATACGTGGTTAGAAAACCCATCTAAGTGATTCATATCTAAGCCCCAGAGTAGGGGAACAGTTCCTAATATGAAGGAGCAGATCTGTAAAATGACATATTGGGGCTTTTTACAAGGGCCTGTAGGGACAGGACAATGGGGAATGGCTTTAACCTGACAGAGGGGAGAGTGAGATTAGACATTAGGAAGAAGTTTTTCCCTATGAGGGTGCTGAGGTGTTGGCACAGAGTGCCCAGAGAAGCTGTGGCTGCCCAATCCCTGGCAGTGTTTAAGGCCAAGTTGGACAGGGCTTGGAACAATCTGGTCTAGTGGAAGGTGGGTTGGAACTGAATGATCTTTAAGGTGTCTTCCAGTCCAAACCGTTCTATGATTCCGTGTGGTCAGCAAGAGTTGACTTGATTTTGACATCCTTTGGCAAAGTTGGTTCAAAGTTTTATCTGCATGTTGTAAACTCAGCATATCAGGCATGGGCGAGCCTATAAATTAAAAAAAGTGACTGAAAACTCCTTGAGGAATTAGCACTTATTGGGGGAATTGCACAATGTGTGGAGTCAGATGTGGTGAGTTTTAGAAGAGACTGCATCTGGCTGAAGAGTCTCCCTTGTGAAGGAAAAGAAGCTTCAGAGGCGTTGGGTAACATTCAAAGGAGGTGTGGTGTCAATATGCTGGCCTTATACTGCTTTGGTTTGGATGCTCATGGTTTTAAGTGAAGCTAAAACTTTCCTTGGATAGTTTACAGAGTTACATTGGCTGCTTCCAGCAATTCTGTGACTGTTCCATGCAGGCACTATCTCACCTGGTCAGACTGTTCCCCACTGCCTGCTATGGAATGCTTGCCTGTGTGTGTGAGTTCAGATAGGTAGCTTCAGGAAAGCTACCTGTGAGATGATAAGCTTGTATTTCATGTGTAATTGGGACAGCAGGTGCATGGGAGATCACAGTTTAATATGTGCTTTGAATGGCTCACGGGGGACACTTCCTTTTGTGTGAAAGTCACTAATAAAAAAGATTGACGTGCTAACTAATGAAACTGAGCAGCTGAGAGCGTTGTTGTCTTTGGAGGGTACATGCAGAGCTCCAATTTGTACACACACAAGTATCTTGCTGTTCTCAGTGTTGTCGCATGTTCAGAGCCATAGACTCATGGACGCTTTGAGTTTGCTCTCAGCATTGCAACGTTTGTGTTTGTGCAAGTGCTATGCACTTGGAGGAGACAGGCTGACTAAATGTTTCTGGCTCTTTTAGCAGTAAATGGAGGCTTGTGGTAGCCTTTCATTCCCGTGGGAGTTTATTTACAGCTTTGGGCTGTTGCCGCAGATCTGTGCAGGTGATTTTTTTTTTTTTCCCTTTTCATGAAACAAATACTTTCAGCCTTATCCAGGAGCAATCCTTTGTGTTGGGATGAATCAGCAGCTGGGATGAGAGACCAGTTTGGACCTGAAGCCATGGGGGACTTCGCATTGCCTGCAGATGCTTTCTAGTAGTTTGTGCTGCTCACTGGCATCCCTGCTCACCTGCTTTGTATCTCCTGCAGGCCCAAACTTTAGGATGTGGTGGTTGTGAGGTGGTGGTGTGGTTGCAAGTAGCAGAATATAAGTAGGTTTCATGCCCTTTGCAGGTGTCTGATACTTGAGTCTGCATTGCCTGCAAAGGCTTGACTTGTGACTTGGTTAATGGGGGGAAAAGATAAGAACAACTTTTTCAAGATTCCAAATTATCTTTGGGTTGAAATTAGTACTTGAGTTTGCTTCTCAACACCTGAGGTGGTCATCAGGGGGAATGCATTTCTGTTCTTCCCTTGAGGAACCCACACTGGGCAGAACTTTGACCAACTGGAATTTGCTGCAGGGTGGTCTGCTGGTTGGCTAAGCAGTGCCAATTGCTGCTGTTAAATGCTCTGCCTGCTTGGTGAGTAGTTACTCCTGCAGGGAGTGTTTGCTTCTGTATTGTTCAGTGGCTGTAGGTTGGTTATCTGAGCTTTAAGTATTTTGTATTTGACCCATAAAATCACTTCTGACTGTTTTCTAGTTGTTTAGCCTGATTTCCAAAGGCTGTTGGTGAGTGCTTTCAGGGAGACATACTTAGTTCTTTAATTTGTGTCTACCAGTTACTTAATTTGGATTGTTGGGACTCTAGCACTTTATATTGACTTGTGTTTTCTACAGACATATTAGACTTCTAAGCTATTTCCTTTGGATTAAGAATCTGTCTTCAGGAGCTGCTTGCACCTTCCCTTTCATAAGTTATGTGTTTACCACCATTGTGTGTGGTTTTGTGTCAACCTGGGCAGTGAGGTGCTTTACAAAGTGTGCTTGTGTTTGTGGGGGTTTTTGTAAACCCAAGATGCTTCTTGTCAAAATGCCAGTGCTGGTGAGGACCCATCACTGGCAAATGACAAAATTCGCTTTGAGTAGGTTGGCTCAGGCTGCTCCTGTGTTTCTTCCCCGTGGGAATCAGATTCCCATCATTATACTCAAATGGCTCTTAATCACCTTAGAAACACAAGCTCTTGCGTAATTCCTGCACCTATTACACTTTTTTTATTTAGGGGAGGTATCCCACAGTTTTCTTTAGGCCCAGAAGAGTCTGGAATAAAACCTGCTCCATCCTGGCAGGAGACAACTTCATCTGAGGTATGCTGGTGGAAGAGGAGTGTTGTATCAAGGTCTGTGCAATCTCAAAGGATGTTTAGGCAAGCAGTGGTAATGATCTTTTTTGAACAAGACTTCCGGTGCAGCCTGGTCTTGATTAGTGTGTCCAGATGTGTTTCCTAGTCACCCTGCTGATCATCTGAGGTGTTACTCTTCTGGACAGGCTCTTTGATTTAGCTATAGTTGGTTATTATAGCCAGGCACCCAAGTTCTTGCAGCTGGTTTATGCATGTCTGGTTTTGTTTCTAGCTGTTGGTTGAGATGACAGAGATCTCAGTTTCTCATTATACCTGCTGTGTAGATGTGTCACTGCTGGGACAGCAGTCATTCACCATTCTTTGCTTCAGGGTGTTGTGGGTTGCTCAGGACAGGTCTGTACAGGCAGTGGGCAGAGCTTAAGACCTGCTCTCCAGGTGATATGCATGGTCTCAACTTTCATCTGTATTCACCAGGTGGTGTGTTGAGTCCTCCCTTTTCTAGCCTTGCCCATTGCCCCTCTGCAGAGCTGATAAGACTAACTTTGTCTCACTGATCCTTGTCAGCCTGTTGGCCTTGAGGGTGGTCCCAGGCAGCCATAGGGAGCACATATGCAGGGTAATTTAGATCGCAATTTGCATATTTTAGTAGGTGGGTTTGGGTTGCAGTAGAAAATGCTCTCAAACCTTGGTTTTCCACTGAAAGCAGTCCAGTGCTTTTCTCCACCAGCACCGCTTTATTCAGGAAGCTTTTCAGTGCCTGCTACATTATGGGTCCCAAAGGAATCGCTGACGCTGGCAGCCTTGTAATGTAGGAACATGCTTCTATTCAGTGGAGGTGTTTTAATTTTGCTTTTCTTTTACCATTGTGTTAGATGTTCCATATGGTTTGGCTCTTTGTTCTTCTTAAAATTCCCCAAGATGTACCACGTTTCACTGATTGTTGCCACACTGAAACCTCTTCCCTGAATTGTGCCCCTGATGATCAGGGTATGAGAGGGATATGGGAAAGTATGTATCTTACTGAATAAACACAAGATGACAGATGGCTTTGCAAGAAGAAGCGCATGAACTTGCACTTACTTTGTTTACAATCTTCCTCAGCCTTTGCCGTTGCGGGGTTAATAGGCAATATTAAGACCAAATTAGAGCTCCTAGGTGACAGTGATACAGTTACCCATCACTGCTCCGGTGCTTTGGGTGCTTTAGGGAAATTGCTTGCCCTGTACAGGAAAGGCAGGCTTCTCACAGGTAAAGAAATGGCTATTTCAGTACAATGGGATAGTTTTAATGTTACAAAAATAGTGGTCATCAACAAACACAGGTCATCTGTATTTGCCACCTAGTTTCAGAAGCAATGCATTTGTGAATTAGACAGAAATACAGATCTTCTCAATTTATTGATGGATTTCGTTATTTTATTTTCCATATTTAAAACCCTCTCTTTTAATGTCTAAATGCTTATAAAGCATTAAATACTAATTATAAGTGTTGTGTTAAAAAATTGTTTAAGCTGTTTGGTGAGGAAGAATGCTTAGATACATGACTGTCCTTTGGTCCAGATAGTGGTCTCAGCATGGTTCTTGCTTCAGTACCGAAGGACACATTTACTGGTACACAATATCACCTTAGAATTATAGAATCACGGAATAGTTAGGGTTGGAAAGGACCTCAAGGTCATCTAGTTCCAATCCCCCTGCCATAAGCAGGGATGCCTCACACTAAACCATGGCACCCAAGGCTTCGTCCAACCTGGCCTTGAGCACTGCCAGGGATGGAGCACTCACAACCTCCCTGGGCAACCCATCCCAGTGCCTCACCACCCTAACAGGAAAGAATTTCTTCCTTATATCCCATCTAAACCTGTTTAAGTTTGAACCCATTACTCCTTGTCCTGTCACTACAGTCCCTAATGAAGAGTCCCTCTACAGCATCCCTATAGGCCCCCTTCAGATACTGGAAAGTTGCTATGAGGTCTCCATGCAGCCTTCTCTTCTCCAAGCTAAACAGCCCCAGCTTTCTCAGCCTATCTTTGCATGGAGGATGCTCCAGTCCCCTGATCATCCTCATGGTCCTCCTCTGGACTTGTTCCAACAGTTCAGTGTCCTTTTTACGTTGAGGACACCAGAACTGCGCACAATGCCCCAAGTGAGGTCTCATGAGAGCAGAGTAGAGGGCCAAGATCACCTCCTTTGACCTGCTGGTCACACTCCTCTTGATGCAGCCCAGGATACGGTTGCTTTCTGGGCTGCAAGCACACACTGAAGCTGGCTCATGTTCGTTTTCTCATCGACCACCACCCCAAGTCCTTCTCTGCAGGGCTGCTCTGAATCTCCTCTTTGCCCATCCTGTAGCTGTGCCTGGGATTGCTCTGACCCAGGTGTAGGACCTTGCACTTGTCATGGTTAAACTTCATAAGGTTGGCATCAGCCCACCTCACAAGCATGTCAAAGTCCCTCTGGATGGCATTCCTTCCCTCCAGCGTATCCACCGAACCACACAGCTTGGTGTGTGACCTTCACAATGTCATTATGGAAAATTAGGGATTATCCATGCTCAATCCATGGTTACTGGGGTTGTTTAGTTCTAATGCTTTTTCAGTTCAGAGCTGCATGTGCTCTTAATATTTGTATATGATGTAAGGTTGTAACTGGATGTATCAGTATGAGAAATAGATTTGTGTCTGTGAGGAGACATGTGCTGAGGACTGAACTTTGCCCTCCCAAGTTGAAGGAAATTTTTGCTATAGATGAACAACATGGGTTTTTCTAGTTCAGTGAGCAGAGTGCTGGGGTCTGGCTGCAGATGAGAGCTTATGTCTTTCCCTGGCCATGCCTGGACACCAGGCATTTGTCATGAGACATCCAGCTAGTGGCTGACTGCTGCAGGAATGATCTGAGGGGAAGATGTGAATTGGGATCAGTCCAGAGGCAGTTTGGTATATAACTTGCCCTTCAGTGGTGACAGTTGCTGAAAGGGACACTTCTGCATCATCCCAGTTGCAGTTCTGGGAACACCCCAGTGGCTTGGAAACTGTATGAAACAAGAAGACACATGTCTGTAGACATCTGAAATAGGGATCTATACAGGTGCAACTTGCTTTTATTTCAGAAATCAGAGGGCTGCTTGTTGGTTCTGCTGCTAAATAATTTATTCTCTTAACTTAGGCATTTATTGAGTTACAGTAAATAAACTATTGCCTGCCTTTTATCTTGCTGTTTGGGGGATGTTAAGGTAATTTCAAGGTGACTCACGGCCAACAAGGCTTTTTGTTCTAATGGGCACAGCTGTCTTGAAACAGTTTATATAGTGCTGCTGGACATCTCTGGCAGTATCCTCTGAAGAGGCATTTGGGTGCTAATAGGAAAATCACTTAAGATTTTTTAGCCTATTTGGCACTGATATACCCAATGTTGGTGTGGGGAAGGCCTGTGACTGGTGGTGGTGATTAATGTGCTTTGTGTTGGGTAACTTGGTGGTTTCTGGTCTGTGGTTTATAACTTGCTATCTCTGACTTTTGTTTCCTATTTTTGCCCTATTTTGAGTGAGGGATGGATGATCCTCAATATTTTTTCTGTCAGTTGTGAATATTGACTCTATTCAGATGAAAAGAAACATGCATGTACTTCATAACAGATACCATCCTCATTCAGTTTTGGAGTAGTCCTCCCTAAATTGTTAATTCAGTGTCCCTGGTACATTAAATTGCTGCCTGCCAAGTGGAAGCAGCTCACCTGAGAAGGTTAGCAGTGGTGGTGAGCTCTGTTGAAAAAGCAGCTGGGAGAATGGGTAGGAGCTAGATGAAAGAGATGGTGGGGGCGAGTGTGTGTGCTGTGTGCCTCAGCTGTAACTCTAATGGGAGAAGATGCCATCTACTACCTCCAAAAAAGTCCACCTTTGAGATTTAGCAAGGGAGATGGTAGCTGCTGTCCGGGTGTGATCTTAAACCAAAACATTTGTGTGGTCTTGATCTTTTATCCCCTTTGCTTGCCTGTGCCTAGATACATGGGAGGTCCCATTTGAGGAGATCTCGGAGCTGCAGTGGCTGGGCAGTGGTGCACAGGGAGCTGTCTTCCTGGGCAAATTCCGGGCGGAGGAGGTGGCCATCAAGAAAGTGAGAGATCAGAATGAAACGGATATCAAGCACTTGCGGAAACTCAAACATCCTAACATCATTGCATTCAAGTAGGTTATGAAACTTTATCACGGGGAGAGCTGTTTGCATATGTATCCTGACCAAGGTTTTTAAAACTAATCTGTCTGTAGAAAAAAATGGGTGGTCATCCTTCCTCTTCAATTGTCACACATTTTGGTGAAAACAAGTTGTGGAAACCATTCTCCCCTAATACTGCACTTTACAGTGAACTCTACAAATCTGCATAGTGTGAAAGTTGAAGGAAACCCATCCCTGTCACCAATGAGCTTTCTCCTGTCCAAAGCATTCAGGAACATTGCCCTTTCTGTTCAGGAAGGAGAGCTATTAGCAGAGCCTTGGCCAGGCAGACTGAATAGGCTACTCTCCTGCCCTTTGACTGCCACCTTTGAGAGCTGCTCTGGGACTTCTACTATACTTTTACTGTGATCCTCACTAGCTGTGTGTTTCCTTTGACAGGGGAGTTTGCACTCAAGCCCCATGCTACTGTATTATCATGGAGTACTGTGCACATGGACAGCTGTACGAAGTCCTGCGAGCAGGGCGGAAAGTCACCCCTCGGCTGCTTGTGGATTGGTCCACAGGGATCGCAAGTGGGATGAATTATCTGCACCTTCACAAGATCATCCATCGAGATCTCAAGTCACCAAAGTGAGACTCTAGCTACTTGAACATCCTCCAGTTGTGGTTGTCTTTTTTGTTTTCCTTGAGGAATAATTTGAAGTTAGGTCAAAATCCCCATTACTTTTTTCCCTTTTTGAAAATGGATATTCTGTTGTTTTCTGCTTTTTCATTTTTCCTTCTTATTTGTTCTTTTGTTATTTCCCTGGTTTTTTGGAACGCATCTTTCTCATTTCTCTGTTGCTGTCTGACTAAAACTATCTGTCTGCTTATATTCTTATTCCCTAGATATTTATCACTCCTTTAGCCTGTGACATGACTGTGACAATGTGTTAAGAGCATACTTGTATGTGCTTTAAAGTGCGGTTCAAAGGACAGCTTTACTGCAATTCTCAAATGTCCCCAGATGCAGTGGCTCTTCAGTGACTTTTTAATTTGCAATTTTATCAAGATTGATTTTTGACTAGTCACATTTAGAAATGCATTTGAGGTACAAAACACAACCACCTCAAAGAAAGTGAGTGTTTTCATCGGTGAAAATGTATAGTCTTTGTTCTTGTACTGCAGTTGTGAACAGGATGGCCTCATCAACTGTTTGTGTTGATGAAGAAGGGATTTTCTCCCAGTGTAAGTGCTGATTTCTCTTGGTTTTGTTTTTTGTTCCCTCTCCTCTCTCTAGTGTTTTAGTTACACACACAGATGCAGTAAAAATTTCAGATTTTGGTACATCTAAAGAGCTCAGTGATAAAAGTACCAAAATGTCTTTTGCGGGAACTGTGGCTTGGATGGCCCCAGAGGTGATACGCAATGAGCCTGTCTCTGAAAAGGTGGATATCTGGTGAGTAGTATTAACAGTTAAGTATCTTCACCTTATGTTTTCTGGCCAAGGTTTTAAAATCCACTTGGTTTCCTAGCACTTTACATATTCAGTGCTCTTTTCTCATCCTAAGCATGGGGACAGTTTTCTCTGTGGTAGATTATTCTTTCTCCCACCTCCCTAGTGCACTGAACTCAGTTATTGAACTATAATGGAATGAACTATAATGGCTATAATGGAAAGAGAAATTACATACAGGTGTGAAAGCTGCGTGTTGAGGTCTGAAGGTACCTAGTGAGACTCAGTGCAGGTTGTCTGTGTCTTTTAGTAAGCAAATGCAACAGCTGTTCCCTGTGTCATTACTCAGGCCAGAGCTTTCTTCCACTCCTGGTGCTCAGAAGCTGCCTCAACTTCTGCAGCCAGATTGTTTATCACTGGTTTTCTACCCTATTTAGGGCCATGCTTCAGCTGTAGGGAGGCCTCTACTCTGCTAGCTTGAAGGGTCCAACTAGTTTTCACCTTCCTTATACTGAGCTCTCCTGTTGTATGTACAGCCACAGGATTATAGTCTAGTCAGTCTAACCCCTAACCCTGGGCCTGAGAGGGATGAAATCAGGATACATCATGAGAGTTTTCTGAGTGCCTCTTTCTATCCCACATGAAATGTTCTGTGTACAAGGGAGCACAGGAGAGGTTCAGATCTCCATGCCAAGAAACATGCTTGAGAGAGGAGTCAGCCTTGGAGCTCCTTTGAGATGCCTCTTCACAGTTTTTGAGGTCCTCAAGGGAACTGCAACTATGTTTCTGCCTTGTTATTTCTGCATGTTAAATGTCAG
This sequence comes from Agapornis roseicollis, assembly GCA_002631895.1. Classification (NCBI taxonomy): domain Eukaryota; kingdom Metazoa; phylum Chordata; class Aves; order Psittaciformes; family Psittacidae; genus Agapornis; species Agapornis roseicollis. Next base: position 239,279 of record NDXB01019986.1, on the reverse strand, counting down.
TAGCCAGGACGAATGCCCTTTCTCTGCTTGCCAGCCGAGATGAATTTTCGTCCTTGTGTTTTTTCAGCTTCAAATGCTGTCATCTCCCTCACACAGCATGAAGCTGCAGGTCAAAGCCATGGGTGGTTCAGAGTGCAAGTGGAGTCACACAGCAGGCTGCTGCTGGTGTTATAGCTCAGAGCTAGGTCATGACTTTAAGTCAAGATTTCCTGAAGGGACAGGGAAAGTCTTGTAATCTTCAGTATACAGATCTTCTTGTACTCACAGTGTTTTATGTGTTCATTTTGTGTGGATGTAGCAGGCCTTAGCAGAGGCAGCTCTTCTAGGAGAAACTCTTGGGTAGCTTTGGAAAGAAAATACACTTGCCATTTATCTTTTGAGGCACCTTTGTTTGAATCACAGGCTCATGAGGAGATATGGTGCTGGATTTCCACTCTCATCTTTCTGTCCTTTAGACTTGCTTAGGTTAAGGAATATTGTGTTAGAGCATCATGTGCAATAAAAAACAGCTGCTTGCTGTGCTGAAGATCTGAACACTCCCTTCTTCCTTTCCTCAGTGACTTAAGAGATGTTGCTTCTTGTTGCAAACCTATAGGTGTCTTTGGTTCAAGTTCTTCTTGAGTTTGCTGCAGTCACAATTGCTCAAACTCTTCTTTGGTATCCATTCCTCCTCCAAGATGAGTAAATGCAATGTTCATGAATGTTGACAACAAATGAGAACAGCTCCCAAGCTGCTTGTATATGTCTGCTCTCTTTCATCTTTTAACAGCATGCTAAAAAAAATAATCTATAATCTTACCAGGAATCTTGAAAATCCTTTGTCTTAATCATAAACAAATCCTTTGTCAGTTCTTAATCATAACAAAGCTGAAACCAGATGAGGTGTCCTCGTAGTTTGTCCCATATGCTTTCCTGCAGCCCAGGGGAAAACATTTTGAGGAAAAAAAATGTTCAGATTTGCTTTTTGGTCCTTCTCCCCCTGAAGATTTGAAGCCAATGGGCTTTGGAAATGCAGTGTTTTTCACATGAAGTTCTGTTTCCTGACTGGTTGTTCAGACCTAGGTGGTTCGTCTGTACTTACTAAAAGCAGCTTGATATTAGTACAAGCCAGAAACTCACTTCTCACTTTTCACCTGGTTTTGTCTCACCAGCATGCTTGGCAGGGCTGGTGTCCCACAGATAGATGGGGCAGGCAGGTAAGGTGATACGTCTGGGTTTGAAATTGAGAGGTCTGTACCTCAGCTCCCGCAGCAGGTGGTTGTTTATGTACAGTAAGAGTGGTGTTGGTTCTCAGCAGCATTTTGTTTACCTCTGTATTGACTGGTTTGAGATGTCTTTGGTGTTTTACTGAGTGAAGGTTGTAAATAAAACAAGTAACTGTTTCCTGTTATAAATTAAAGTTTTGGTCCCTGTTGATCTAAGGAAGAGAAGCAGAGTGAGTTTTTCACCTGTGCCTGTCAGTTCTTGTAGTAGGAGGCTCTTTTCCAAGAAGAGTTCTCTTATTTTTTTTTCCCTTTCAGCCTACCTTTCTTTGGCACAAAATAAATATTGGATGAAACTGCATGTGCTTATGACGCTGTCACTTAGACATGTTGCATTTGCTGCTTAGTTTCTATGTTGTAGTAGTTGTAGCACTGTCTCAAGACTACCAAACTAGGAGTACCTGTAACAGCAGAGGGAGCTTTTGTCTAGGGAAAACAAAGTGAGGTGTTTTAAAAAAAACCCACAAAACCTTTGATGTGTTTTCTCTGTAAGACACTTACCAGTTAGAAATAACTGAGTAACTAGTAGAACAACGTTTTGACTGTTCTTACTCATAAGAGCAGTCACAAGCCTATCTGAGGAAAGCTAACTTTCCTTTTCATTTGCCAGGAGGAAGCTTTAATCTGTGCAGAAAATGTGCTTTCAGGTTCTTTAAAATCTCACAAATAGGGAAGGGTGGGTGAAACCCAGGGTGGTTTGGTGTTTAGCCCAGTGATTGGGCAGAGGAGGAAGAGTTACCTGGTGGGTGAAATAGGTACTCTGGTAAAAAGTAGTATGTAAACACACTTGCACCTACTTGCAATTTCAGATCAAACAGTGGGGTTTTTTTTCAAGCTCCAGGTGTTTCTGTTAAATTGAATTCACACAGAAGCTTTTATTCTGATTTATTTCTTCAGGTCATTTGGGGTAGTTTTGTGGGAGCTGCTTACAGGAGAGATACCCTACAAGGATGTGGACTCTTCAGCCATTATTTGGGGTGTGGGCAGCAACAGCCTGCACCTTCCAGTCCCTTCTACCTGCCCAGATGGCTTCAAAATCCTCATGAAGCAGACTTGGTAAGATCCTGAACTCCACACTGCACAGACCCGGGGCTGGCTCCCCGCTCTTGCCAGACTCCCATTAAAACCAGTGAAACCAGAGTCAGGGTGTTGAGGGCTCTTGAATACTCTCACACTTGTCATGAGAGCAGTAGGTTTTAACGTTTTGATTCTGCATCCTTGTGGCAGCAGGCTGGGACTCCAGGAGGACGTTTGTTGCTTAGGGGAAGCAGGAAGCAACCTGTCTGGTTTGCTGGGCAGATGGGTAGGGGAGGGACTGGGGAACGCTGTCAAGACAGGCTAGTGAGGGGGAAGGAATTCAACAGGAGAGAAGTGGGGGAGTAGAACTTGATGGAAGCCCCAGCAGGGTGATGATTACCTCTGAGTCAGCTTTCCAGTGTGAATGAGGATTCAGAGTCCAGAGAAGAGCTGATGGAGGGTCTGGAGGCACGTGTCTTATAAGGAGTGGCTGAGGGAACTGCGGGTGTTTAGTCTGGAGAAAAGGAAGGGAACTTATCTCTGTCTGCAGCTACCTGAAAGGAGGATGGAGAGAGGAGGTGGCTGGTCTCTTCTCTGAAGTAACAGGTGATAGGACAAGAGGAAATGACCTCAAGTTGCAGCAGGGGAGGTTTAGATTGGATATTAGGAAAAATTTCTTCACCACAAGGGTGGTCAGACATTGGAACAGTCTGCCCAGGGCAGTGGTAGTTGCAGTCCCTGGAAGTGTTCACAGACCATGCAGATGAGGCCCTTAGTGACATGGTTCAGTGGTGTTCTTGGCAATCCTGGGATAAAAGCTGGACTTGATGATCTTAAAGTTCTTTTCCACCCTAGTTAATTCTGTGATACTAGGAGCAGGCAGCATGAAGGTCATCTTTAGTAGCCTTCACAGAGGTGGGTGCTTTGTTGTAGCAAAGTAGGTGATACAAGGTAGCTCTGTGGGAAAAGAAAATGAGATAGGAGAGTAGGGGTGAAATTTCTATAGGCTGCCTCCAGAGTGAAAGGAAATTTTTCACTCTGAAACCCCCTTGTAAGTGACTGGGTTTTAAACTGGACAAAGAGAAATTAAAGCTTTCCTTATGGAACCGGGATTTTACAGGTATAGATACGGAAAATGCTTTGTCCTTGTAATTGCATTTGACATGGAATGTAAGGGGTCTTCAGCATTTTCCCACTCCATGAATTTACCAGCCACCCCCTTGATGGCACAAAGGGTAAAACAGGTGAGAGCATTTATGGATCTTTTCATGTGGCTGCTTACCTTACTGACCCTGAGCTGCAGCAGGTCATGCTGTTGCAGGATCTGTGCTGAGATTTCTCTGCCTGGCTGTGCTTCTAGGCATGGCTGCAAAAGGCAGGCTCTCAACACCAAGTATGTACACTTTTATCTCCACCTAGTGGGAGTAGGTGGTTTGTAGGGGAGAGATGGCTGAAGAAGCTGTTTCTTGTACTGGGCAATTAATCCACGCAACAAGCCAGGTGGGTTCAGTCGTGAAGCTCAAGTACTGGTGTCTGTTCTCAAAGATACAAATGCTTTTGTACTTGAATGTCATCTTAGATGTTTAGTGCATTACAATACTTGTAGGCTCAGGCATGTACTATATGGCAACATAGAGACATTGGTGTTCATAAACACCCTGTTTTGTTGAATGTAAGTTATCATCTCTACTAGATTGAGTATTACCATTCTAAAATTTGGAAATAACCAGGATAGTGAACTTACACCTGTTTGGTCTTGACAGACAAGTTAGGAACAGTTTCAGTTTGTATCTTGTCTTTTACTTTGTAAACACATTTTCCTATTTTAGATGATTTTCATCTTTGTGTGTCTTCAGAATAGATCATCACAAACCAAAGATGGTTATAAAGCAACTCATATTCAGAAAAAGAGAAAGCTACAAAAGCTCCTTCGCTCTAATCTGTTAGCTACACAATACAGAGAATATGGTCTAGTGAGAAAGCCTTTCAGAATGGTAGGAGAAGCTAGCAGTGTTAACCTCACCTCATGCTTGAGTATTTGTTTTGCTTCAGGCAGAGCAAGCCCCGGAATCGTCCCTCTTTCCGGCAAACACTGATGCACCTGGATATTGCATCTGCTGATGTGCTGGCTACTCCTCAGGAAACCTATTTTAAATCACAGGTAACTGTAGAATGGCTGTAGCCTATGAATATAAGAGTTAGCTCCAAGGATCTGATTTCGGAGGCTGCACTGAGTACAGCAGAAGTCTGGATCCATGATTTCAGTTTGACTCCTAGGGAGAAGCAAACTGATGTGTATTTGAAAATCTTTTCCCCAAACTTTCACAAACTAAGGCATCTGCTGATGTAAGTCAGAAACTCTGCATTGTCTCATTCACTTCTCTCTCAGACTGCTGACTTTAGAAGTTCTGCTCCCAGCTGTTCTCTCAATACTGTTCTACAGGAGACCATGAGACTGCTGAGAGCTGAACCACTGCATTCATAGTGAAGATGAGCAGACAGCCACTGGGACAAAGAGCTATTACAGGGCAGTGGAGGGATTCTGGGACTTTCAGAAAAGATATAAAAGTATATTCTCAAAGATTTCTCTGAGGCCTACCCAGTGTGTTATTGTCTGCTTCCAAGGAGAGAATGAGAATGAAGCCTTGCCTCCAGTAGAGAGGATCTATATGATGTTGGGGTTTATGTGAGGAAGCAGGTGTATTTTATTTAGCCTGCAAGCACCAGGGCTTTAAGGGAAAACAGAACTGGTATCACCCTAATGACAGTCGTTGTTATGAATATAGCTTTCCAAATCATAAGCCTTTCTGTTTACTTTAAATAGCAATAGGGACAAAATGTTGTGTTAAGATGAAAAAAGCTTTAGGAAATCTTAAAAATATATGTTTTAAAAAAATACAATTATATTTTAAACTAATTGGAGCACAAATGAAAACACCATTAGAAAAAGCTGAACATGCTGCAATGTTGTTACCCAGATAATTGAATTACCAGAAACATGTTTTCAACCCAAACCTGTAATTTTCTGCAGACACAAAGAATGTTGCCTGAGAGTGTTTCTTAGTTGCAGCTAGGGATCCCAATTCATTGTAAATACCTAAAGGTAAATTGCTTTCCTAGGCTGAATGGAGAGAAGAAGTGAAGAAACATTTTGAGAAAATTAAAAGTGAAGGAACTTGTATCCACCGGCTAGATGAAGAATTGATTCGTCGTCGAAGAGAAGAGCTGAGGTCTGTTGAGAGATTATGTTTACTGCTCACTTTTCCCACCCAGCCCTTCTCTTCTCCAGCTAAATGAACCCAGCTCCCTCAGCTTCTCTTCATAGGGCATGTGCTCTAGCCCTCAAATGTTTTCATGCTCCTCTTTTACTGAGGACCCCAAAATAGAGCAGTATTCCTGATGGTATAAATTTGGGCAGCCTAAATTCCTTGTGAGTCCATAAACTGAAGTCATGCCCTAGGCCTTGAGCACTGCTTGGCAGATGGGAATCTGTTGAGAGAGAGAGAGAGCAGAACAGTAGAAACTCTCCCTGCTTTTGGGCAGTCTGAGCAGTTTGCTCCGGGCAATATGGACAAAGGCCTGTGTGTTTACCACAGAATGTTTCTGCCTGAGTTTTGACATGTGTCTCGATAGCACTGAAGCCTGTACATCCATCTCAGTGGAAAATGCATCTTGCAGTTTGCTGTGAGCTTTCTCTGCCCAGTACATTCTTTGGATTAGTTATTTCCAGAGAAGTGAGCACCCTCCAATTTACCAGCCTACTGAAATTTATTTTGAACATTACACCAGCTTAACAATGAAAGCAGAATGTTTATTTAAGAAAGCATTATCTTCTGTGATAGATATTTGCAAATGTAGTTGTGACAGAGAAGCATGAACCACTGAGTAGCAGTTCTATGTCAACTTGAGAGTCTAAAAAAACCCTTGTTTAGCAGTTTTGTGTAGTTGTTGATGTGTGTTCTCTAGCCCTAGGGAGCTTTTGATAGTCACATATTTCAGCTGTGGGTCAAGATGTCTTCTGCAGCTATATATAGTAGTTATAGGGTAATATTGATTTTTGTGAAATACAAAGGGATGACTTCTTTCCCTGTTTCTTTAGAAGCTGATTTAGCCCCTTCTCTGTGCAAACAGGATGTTCAGGGCTTGGCCAAAGGATGAATGTGAGGCATTTGCAGCTTCTCTCATGAGAAGTGTTGCCACTCTTTCAAGACTGAAATGCTTTCTAAATGACACAGTCATTCATTGCTGTATCAATCTCTTAGTTATCATTCACTGTTATCTCCGAGGTTCAGTGCAATACAGCTGGCAAATTGGGCTTTTAAGGGGTTTTTTCCTAAAGCACCTGTACTTATCCTCCTCTCTTGCTCTGTGAACTGTGGAATAACAGCTTTTCTGGTTTTCAGACATGCATTGGATATCCGTGAACACTATGAGAGGAAACTGGAACGAGCCAATAACTTATACATGGAGCTCAGTGCTATTATGCTGCAGCTGGAGGTCCGTGAGAAGGAGCTCATAAAGTATGTATTTCTAGGCAGAATGGCATGCCATGTATGTGGCAATATGCATACAGGATCAAAAAACCAGTGTTTCATATCTAAACTGCACGGTGGTACTTGTACATTTAGTGTCCCTTGACAAACTCACAGGGTAAGTAAAGAGCTGGCAAGTGGAGAGAGGCCTCTTAAGAGGAGATTACTGCAGTCCACTTAGTGCACATATCTTTACCCAGTGTCCACTGACTGGGAGAAAGGCACCTTGCATATGTGATGCTGGCATCCTTTGGCCCCTTTGTAAAGAGAAAAGCAGTGTTGTTTCAGGACTGTGTGCGAGGGCCCTGTTCCAACTGCCTGATCTCTGCAGAGAGGATTTAGAAAAGGATTGTACCCTTTCATGCTGCATGTTGTGTTGCACCTAGCCATACCTGAGAAACAGGCACGCAGTGTGCTCGCAGTGGAGCTGTGCTTCTGTCCTGCAGGTGCTGCACTTGGATAAAGAGAGAATTGATCTGTTTTTTGGGGCTTAGTTTTCTTCCCTGTGTTTCAGGAGGGAACAAGCAGTGGAAAAGAAATACCCTGGGACTTACAAACGCCACCCAGTTAGACCAATAATCCACCCTAATACAGTGGAGAAGCTGATGAAGAGGAAAGGGGTCTCTCATAAGCCAGGCAGCCAGACTAAACGGTAAGAGCAATCTAGCCCTGTGCCAGGAACCAGGCATAGATCCCCACTGGGATAAGCAGACAGCTTACTTGCCTTTGAGTCTGATGACAACAAAGGACAGGCCAAAGGGATGTTCACTCTTGGGCATGGTCTGATCATCAGAACCACATCTGTTTAATTATTTGAAGGTAAAAGGAATGAATTCTGCCGTCCCTTCTACCTGGGCAGCTTTCTGAAGCTGTTTGGTCCATATGATTTTTTCACGGATGATGTTGCTTTGACAGGAGGTGTCTAATGTATTGGTCTCAAATTTCTAACTGTCCAAGCAGAGAAAAGTTTAGATCATCGTTGACTTGAATGGTAATAAGTGGGGTGAGGAATTGTGGGAATAAACCAGTCCTCAGAGAGGATGGTTTCATTACTGAGGAATTAAATTGGGATTAGAGATTTAGGAATTCATGCTGTCCTTTTCAGCTGTGTCTCTTCTGCATGACTTTCAGTAAGTGATTTTTTTTTTTAATGGGAGCTGTCTATCTTATTCTCCTTTATTTTCTGGGGTTTCCAGAAGTTAAACAGTCCTGATTAACAGTAAATAATCACTTCTGAAATAATAGCCACACATGCTTCTGAAATGAGCAGGCCGGTAACCGTCAGCAGATTGGGACCCTGTCATGCTGAGTGCATAATAAGAGACGTGCCCTGCACCAAGGTCTTAGGAGTGAGCTAATTTGGGAGCAGAACATCAAAATAAGAGTGGAAAAAGAAGAGTATGTGGCATATATTGGAAAAAGCACCAAGAAAAAAGTGTAGAGCATGATAAGCTGAACAGAAAGGACATTAAGTGGAGAGAATTAAATTAAACTAAATGCACAAGTCAAACAGCTGAATAAGAGGGGGTAGCCTGTAGATTTTAAAAAGTGGGGTGTGCTTATGGCTACAGCTGCCTCTTCATCCTAACTCCAAGCTGATGTCACATCTGAGTTGAATGAGTAACTTCTCCTGACTGTCTCTCAGGCCAGATCTACTGAAGTCAGAGGGCATACCCAGCACAGAAGCAGCATCCAATGGCTCACCAGTCTCAGGAAGTCCCAAAATGTCCACGCTGAGTGGCAAAAGCCGCTACCGCAGTAAGCCACGTCACCGCCGAGGGAACAGCAAAGGCAGCTACAACGATTTTGCAGGGATCTTGAAAAACCAGCCAGTGCAAGACGATGCACCTCCTCTTCCACCTCATAATCCTTCTCATCACTCCAGCCTACCACAGCAACCTGGCCACAGCCATCCGCATGGCCATCACTCACGGCTTCATGCCCATGGACAAGATATTGCCAATTGTGCAAACAACTTAAGGTACTTTGGCCCTGCAGCAGCACTGCGGAGCCCTCTCAGTAACCATGCGCAAAGGCAGATGTCTGGTTCTAGCCCCGACCTCATCTCTGCTGCCATGGAAGCAGATTGCCGAAGGAACCTGGAGAGCAACGAAAGCAAAGCTGATCATTGGGAGTGTTGCAAAACGGATCTGTATAATTCCTGTCTAGAGTGCAGGGAAGAGGACAGTGGTCAGGTGCAGATGTCATCTCTTGAAACAGGGTTGAGCCATTCGCAATCACCAACATCTGTTTCCCTATATGAAAATGCTCAGTTCATTGAGAAGATGGGTGAAGAGGGCTTTGACAGCTGCAAGTCAGCATCTGCCCTAGGTACTCCTCAGCACATGGCTTCCTCAGTGCTGCCTTGCAAAGCAAGACCCCTTCAGAAGGTAAGGACAAAATGTAGTGATTTAGAAAATCCCAAAGTTTGTTCCCCTTTTCCCTCTCCACCAAAAGGAGGTGTCTGGATATAGGATAGTAGCAAAGCCGTGTTTCCCATGCACATAGCAGTAGAGTTAGATGTACAACTTTATCTTAAAGAAATAATGCTTATCTGAACTTCACTTTGTGATCTGGACATACGTTTAATGTCAGAAGTACTGTAGGCATATTGAAGCATACTGCTAATGATGAGGGCTGTCAAATGGGGTTTTGATAGGGCCTAGGTCTGTTACTTGCAATTTAGTGAGTTTTTGTTTGAGCTGAAAGTCAGTCTACTGAATTTTTATTGTTTAAACTGTCTCAAAATGTTTTCAAGGCTTTCTCAAAACAAAGGAAGGGGTAACTGAGTTGTTGTGGAGGTGTTAAATATCCTGTAACAGTTTCATTGAGAATCTGTAGCACTGCTGTGTCTTGGAACAGGAATTCAACATTTGCCATTGTCTCGGGGACATGCCTTTTGCTGCACCTGCCAGAAAGTATCTGCTTGACTGAAAGTCATAGTTCTCCTGTATTTGTGAAGGTTTCGCAAGAGTTTGAAAAGATGTTACAGCACAGTTGTACAGAAACAGTTCATTCTTCCTGCTTCCACCCAGGTGGTGAGAGAAGTAGGAATCAGTCTGAGTGAGTTCAAAGAGCAGGAAAACTGAGCCTGGGTGTAAAACTGAAGGAAAAGGAGGATAAGACCAGGAATGTGATTTGGGTTGTGAATGAAGGGAGGAAGACCTCGCATTACAGTGGGATGGGATGGAGCAAGAGACTGATTCTGAATGAAGGGTTGGCAGGTTGGGTAGGCTAGGAGGAGGCTGCAGAAACTAAGAGTGCAGGAGGTAGATTTGGTTGAGAAAAGGAGAATAAAGGGCTCTGCTCACTGAGGTAGAGAATGGAACAAAACTCAAGTTTTTCTAGATGGTGAAACCCACCAGCAAAGGCTCTGTCATCCCCCATCCTGCTCCATGATGGGCTCATGCAGAAGAGGGTTGAAGTTGTAAAGCTGAGAGTGCTAGATAACCTCAATAATTTATGTGGGTTTCAGAATGGTATTAGCTACTTAATTTGCTTCTGTAAGAATCTGGAATGTTATGTACCTGCTGAAGTACTCCAGTGTATTTCAAAGCCAATCACTCCAAGTTCAGAAATGGCAGCATGAAGACTGCCTGAGCCAGTTTTCACTGATGTGCAGGTTATTTTCCTCTTGTTGCAGGTGGCTGACTGTGACTTTGTCCTGGAGGACCAGAGGGCAGCCATGTAGTTGCATGTTTGTTCTTTCACCAAGGTGATGCTATTCTTGTCCTTGTTTTCTGCCAGAGTGGAGATGACTCTTCAGAAGAGGAAGAGGGTGAAGTAGACAGTGAAGTGGAGTTCCCTCGCAGACAAAGGTAAAAGCTGAATTCTCTCTAATCAGTCTCTGTTGGGACAAAACTCAGGAGGAGAACTGCCATAGCACCAGGACTGCAACTGTGAGAGGTGCTGACAAAAGAACAGAATTGTGTTCACTGTGTCCTGTCTGCACTCAGTTTTTCCCCCATGTTTGCTCGTTGTTTTCAGCCTGTTCTGAGGTGGTATCTTCTTCTGCAGGCTTTTTATAGCACAGTTGGATCACACTTGATGACATTATTCAGCCTATAAAAATAAACTGCTACATCTGTTTCACTAGATTCAGGCTTCCTGAATGTTGGGACCCTTTGTGGGCTCTTTCAAATGTTTATTAACTGTTGCTGCAGTGGAGCAGACTCCAGCACCTTTGTAGTTGAATTCAAGTAGGATTGAAGAGCTAGGTGATAACATGGGAGATCAAATTTGATGGTGTTTCTTGTAAAATAAGACTTGAAGGGGCATTCTTACTGAAGCCTATGTAATAGTGGGCTTTACAGTCCTGTGCTCAGGAGATAGATCATGGAATTGGTGCCGTGGCTTTATAAAAGCAGCTGCTTGAAGTGCAGAAGTGATACCATGGGCAAATAGGTTAAAGGTTGTTAGGAAGAAAGCAGAGAAGAAAATAAAATGTGTCTGCTGTTGTGTACATTCATAGCACATCTGCAGCTTGACTACTGAATGCCAGCTTCACTGCCCCAGCTCAAAGACCATGGTAAAACTTGGAAAGGTCTGACAAGAATGGTTAGAGGTGGTTTCCATAGGAAAAAAGAGATTAAGTCAATGAGAAAGACTTGTCTAGCAGAAGGGGAGATGGTACTGGAGGTGCATGAAATTGTAATTCATGTGGAGAAAATGGACAAAGAATAATACCTTTCGTGTTAGAGACACTTCATGAAGCATATAGGGGCTTAAAATGAAAAAAATAAAGTGCTTTTTCCATCCAAAATGCTTTCAGATGTGGAGCATTTTGTCTAGATGTGCTGTGGAAATCAAAACATAAACAAGTAATAAGTGCTAAATTTAGGGAGTATAGATTCATCAGTGGCTATTGGCACTGCAGGTTTGATCTGCAGCTCAGAAGTTGGATTTGCTGAGTGATACAAACCAAGAAGATATGCCAGGAGAAAGCAGGCTCTGTCTGAACACCCTGTTTTCTCATACTTTACCCAGATTATGTCTTCCTGCCTAGGGTCAAAGACAACACTGAACTAGAGGAGCTTTCTCACTCATACAGTCCTTGTGTGATGGTTTCCGCTTCTGTGATTTACTAACTTGGAAGACAAATTGCCTTTCCTAAATTCAATGTGATGACCTGTTGTGGCTCTCCTGGCATGATCAGCCAACTGATAATTTGTGCTATTACTGTTCAATTCTGGTATGAAGCAATTTCGACATTCAAATAACTGAGGACTTTCATTTTGAGTGCACACATATCTAAAGTCTAGCCTGGCTGTTGGGATCACTATTTTTCCCAACTGAATTAGCTCGAAACCTAATACAGTTTAGGTTTGTATATTAAAGTACAGCCTTGCTTTAGGACAAAGGATTGTTAAAGAAGACTATGCTCCAGAGCAGATCAGCTAATATGAACAGGCAGCAGACAAGCCCGAATAGAAACAGATGAATTTTAAAGATGCAGATATTGAACTACATCATTCAAACAGTGGTAGGTTTCCATGCCTTCAAGATAAGAGAGGCAGCCTAGCACTTTGCAGAGCTCTTGCTGCCAGCCTTGCAGATCATTTATGACTCAGCTGGAGGAGTGTTCTTAGGGTGGGAAGAGACTCTTGGAGAGTTGATGTGAAGCCTTCTATCCCTAGAAAGGGATAGGACTTTGTTTGCTCTAAGATGTCTTTGGAAGCATCAAGTCCTCAGCCCAGTGTGGAGAAGCAACTGGGCAGTATTGCATGTGCTGTGCCTGAGTGATGTCTTCTAAGGAGAAGGGGACTGAGCAGCCCAGGCTGCCTGTTACAGCAGGGAAACCCTGTCCATGTTGTGCTGAAGATGCCAGTTAAAAGTACAGGTGCAAAACTCTGCTGTGTATGTCATGCTTCAGAAAGGAGGATGAGAATTTTGCTGGGGAAACCAGAGCAGCCACTCTGCATTCACTGCACTACTAATGTTGAAAGGGGTTTGGTTGTGATACATGTTCCAAAAAAGGGCTGCTCTTGCTACATATCAGAAACAGAGTTCCTGATGTTTGAACTGGAAAGCTGTGCTGGCTCTCTAGCTCATTCTTACTCTGTGCAGTGGGAGCACATGTGGAAACCTGCACACTGAGAAGTTGTAACTGCTCAAGCTGGCAGTGTGCGCCTGGGGAAAGGCTCACCCAGGGCTGAACAGGCACTGGCAGTGGAGTCTGTCAAGGCTGGGTATAACAGAATAGCCAAGCAGAGCACTCGGGAGACTCTCTGCAGTCAGAGGTACTGTGATACAAGCTGAATGCTGATCTACTCTCCTGGTTTGCAGACCTCACCGCTGCATCAGTAGCTGCCAGTCCTACTCAACCTTCAGCTCAGAGAACTTCTCTGTGTCAGATGGAGAGGAGGGGAACACAAGTGATCATTCAAACAGTCCGGATGAGCTGGCTGCCAAGCTGGAAGATGAGCTGGCTGAGAAGCTGGAGGACATATTGTCCCAGACTCCAGAGATCCCCATTGAAATCTCTACCCAGTCTGATGGGCTTTCAGACAAAGAGTGTGCAGTGCGGAGAGTCAAGACTCAGATGTCTCTGGGCAAACTTTGTGCAGATGAACACAGCTGTGAGGTGAGTTGTAAGTTTAGTTATCCCCTCTTCTTTCTATAGAGTAAAAACCCCCATAAATGTTATGGAAAGGAATCCAAAGGCCAGAAAGTTGGATGACTGTCTAAGAAATGCTGTGGTAGATGTACTATAGCAAAGCAACTGCTTAAATACGTCTTTGTTATAACTGGCCAGATGAGTATCTATGGGAAAGTAGCACAAAGCAAGCTGTACATGATCTCCTGGTCAAGATGAGTGTGATGTTGGGAGGCCATAGATTTGCAGTTGCATTAAGTGTAATAAAAAATAGTACATAGATAACAAAATGGAATGGATATAAACTGTGTGCGCCTCAAGCTTACCCATCGGCAGTCTTGCTGGCAAAGCTAGACTGATTTTCTTCCTTTTACTGCCTGACAAGTATTTGGGAGGGGTAGGGCAGAGCCTGCTGTGCCATCTTCTCATAACTCCCTGTGTCCTTGGTAATGCTCTGACCAGATATTTTTCTGCTCTCCCCTTGTTGAGGGGAGACAAATGACCTTTGACAGAGTGATTGTGCACTGTTGTTATCTTCTGTGTGCTACTAATCTCTCCTCTGCTGGTGGTGACCTTTGCCTGTCTGCTGTGACAGGTTGGGATGGTGTGGTTGATCTGCGGTGCAGGAATTTTGCTCAAGTCTCCACTTTTCCTTTTGCTTTGCAGAACCCAGCACAGTTTGGAGAATCAGACTGTGACTCTTCTGAAGGGGAGTGTTCTGATGCCACAGTCAGGACCAATAAACCCTGCAGCTCTGCTACTTGGTAAAACAGATCTCCCCCAAAGCTTCCTGATACTGGCATTTTGATTTCCCTGAGATTCCACTTCATTCCCCTTCATCACACTTTACAGGAAGAGAAGATGCTTCTCCTTCCCACCCCAGGAGTGATTTGCAATAACCCGAATCTCTGGAAAATGTCCAAATGAAATTAATTCTCTTTGAGCATTTCAATCAAGAATGGCAGGGATGTATTTTATTGAATAATCTAGTTACTGTAACATGGATATTTATTTTTTTGACATTTTAACACTTTTTACTGTAAAGAGTGGATTGTATTTATAGACATACAGACTTGTTGCAAAAAAATTAAGTTCAGAAAGCAAGCACATTACAGAGAAACATCCTGGGAGTCCTGCCTGGACAGCTTTGTGTACAGACGCGGGGGGACTCTCTTGCTGCTTTCACAGGGGACCAGGCCTCATGGCCCTGAAGATTGGAGAACAGATCAAGAAAACTAAACCACTCAGTCTTATCAAATGAGGAAGCATAAAAAGACCTTACTATAGGGTAACCTGTGAACAAAGCGTATTCAGTATAACCAGCTGGGTCATTTTTAATCAGAAGGTTGGACGTGTTCCTGGAGAATATTGGTACCGAGGTGCTAAATTCCAGGGTCTTCTGAGTTGATACATCCCCAGGAATGTAATAGTGGGTTTTATTTTAAGGATTTTTAGTTTCTTTTTTTAATCAGCATTTTGTTGTGAGATCCTGCAAATGTATTCTAACCTCGTCCTCTCGAGAATTGGTATAAGAGCACTTCTTAACATCGTCCTTGCTTCACTCTGGCAGTGTCGATCTCCAGTTGAGCAGGAAAACCTCTTTCAGATGCAGTGTGCCATTTCCCAGTTTACTTCCTTCTCTTACCTCCTGTCTGTTTCAGTCACTCAGAATAATCAATCAAATCAGTGTTGGAAAAGCAAGAACTTGCAAACCGTGGAAAGCACATTCTGCAGAGCCTGAGCACTCTTCTGGGGAGCAAAATGGAGATGCCTGTGCTGGACTTGGAGAAGCAGTGTCTCACCTACAGCAGCATCAATAACCAGCAGAGAGCTGTGTGTTGAGGGGGAAGACTGGGAATCACTGGCCTAGATTAAGAGCATCAGCCCTGCTCTGTCTCCTTATTCACTGTACATTCTTGAAAGCATTAACAGCTGCCTGCCCTTCATGTCAGGCTTTGTGCAAAACGGGCTGCACAGGGAATCTCAATAGTAGCTGTGTCACAGCTGTGTCTCAGGTGCACCCTGAGGCCTCTCTTTCTCCTTTAAGCTGAAACTCTGCAGGTGAAATTGAGGCTAGTACTGCTATGTGACAGGCTGAGGCATTGGCAGATGAGAAAAATTTGTTTTCTGATAGAACTCATAGTGCCTTCCCTTCAAACACTACTCTTCTAAAACAATATTTAAAGAGAACAAAACGATAGAGCACGATTCCCCCTTACCCCTTTAGCTGATGTCACCCTGCAAGAGCTTTCACTCTGCCCTTCCTAGCATGCTGGGTGCTGCTCTGCAGACTGGCACACCAGCCTGAGCTGAACGGCAGGAATGGACCATGGACAGGTACTTCTGTTGCTTTGTTCGTTTACATTTTATGTTAAAATACTGGTTTGAATTTAACTGTGGTAATTTATAGCCTCATGGCAAAGTGAAGAAAAATGTCTTACTTATACAGAGAGCAGTATTGTATGAGTTTAAATTATCCCATATTTTTAAATTTTTGTAGCTGGACTACACACAGATCTTAAGTTATGATGTTATTTTATTATTTATTATCATTTCTGTAGATCAGAAGGTTGGCTTCACTGCTAGCACAATTGTAATCTGTTTGTGTGATGTTACCTTCTCCCTGATCGCTGGGGGGGAATGGGAGCAGAGCTGGTCTCAGCAGCTGTCAGTAGTGGCTGCCTCTCATGGTTTCTAAGGGTGCTGTTACACCGGGCAAGAGAACCTGTCAAGGTTGCTCTGAGAGGTGGATGCAGTCAGCCTCATGGTACTCCCTGTGGTTAATGCTACAATGCGCTCATTTTGCTGGTAGAGTTGACAGCTCCTGATCTCATGGGAAATGGTGATCAGGGAGTTGAGTGGCTTCTGAAATGATCACAAAATGAACAAGATGCCCTGGCAAGAGCATGCAAAAGGATAAGCAGAGAGGAGGGCAGTTGCTCCTGGCAGCAGGTATGAGATTGGGGTGGCCAGCAGTGGATCCACATGGTGGATTATCTGTGTAGGACCAAACAGGTTGCTAGAGAGGGAGCAACCAGCTCATACCTGCGTGCAGCAGCAATACTCAGTTCTGGGTGGAAGTAGAATGCCATTGGGGAGTGAAGCTCTTTCCTGGCTTGTTTCTTGTTTCCTCACTCTTCTCATCCCTCATTTCTCCCCCCAGATGTTTTCTGTCTCTTGGCCAGTGGCAGGAGGAGGTGGAAGGACAGAGATGGCTTTGCTGTCATGGTATGAGAGAGATTTTGGTGTAGAATAGGTGGCACAGATGGTCACTCAGGAGACTAGAGGCCGGGGTGCAGGGATTTAGCAATGGAGAACTGTGTGCACTTAACATACGCACACAAAGAGAGATACTGAACTATGGCTTACTGAGGTTGAGAACTGCCATCAAATGTCCCCCACAGCAGAGAATGCCAGACCTTATGCCCCTGGAGACGCTCTGCTGCTCAGATCTGACAGGCTTCTTGAGCTCCAGCAGGCAGGGCTATTCCCAGCCTGGGCAGCACTGGTGTCCTAGGGCAGCCCTACAGCCAAAGGAGAGATCCCTCCAGCTCAGGCCTGCCAGAGTCTCTGTGCAGGGACTTGTCTGCAATGATTCAGTCCCTAACAAAAAGATCTGGAGGGGTTTAGGTAGCTGTGGTCTCTGCTTAGCCCTCTTCCACCATATAATGAAACTCCAGGCTTGCAGAGAATCTTTGATGTGTGGGATTTTAGGACCCTTCTGAGCCAGGTGGTCCCAGGTGTGTGCTGATTCCTCCCCATCCTTGCCTGGGGACACTGGCCCATTTTGCAGCTTGGAAAAGCAGAGTTGAACCCTTCAGGTTCACCCTTCTGCTGCTACACTTAGCTCTAGTTTCTTTACATGCCCCAGTCATTGCATTGTTGCAGTCCAGTGTTGCTCATCCTAACTGCTGCCTACTATGCAGTGTCCCTCTGGTACTGCCACTAGGGCATCCCCCCCTTGCCTAAACGTGTAACACTGTACCCATGGAGATGTAATCCCAGGCTCCCGCTTCGCGCATCCCATGCCCTTGGCTGTGTGCAGGCAGGAGTGGCTCAGCATTCCCCTGCATTCTTGGCAGTTTCTGTCAGTTTTTCAGGGGGTTATATAGGCGTTTTCCTTAATGAAACCTCCCCAGATCTGCACATAGACATGATCTCCATCCATGTTGCTGTATGGGCACCTCTGCTGCAGTTCCTCACATGTTCTCCCCTAGCAGGGTATGGGGCTGAGAGGCGTTAAGTCAGCCTGCTTTCTCCTTGCAGCAACACTGCATTTGCAGGGCAGAAGTAAACTGTGGATTCCCTTTTCAGCATCCTGACTACCCTGATCCAGTTCTCACAGCTGCTGACAGCTCCTGACCCCTAGCCTAGGTTTTCTCCCAGAGCTGAATGTTATGTTCCCCACTGTCGTGTTCTAAGTAACCATTTCATCTTGGCCCTGTCCAGTAGTGTTCATCTCCCTCCTCCCTGCTCTGTGGATTCCTGATACAAACTTGATTTTTTTTTTTGTATTGAACAGTGTACAGTGATGGAAACAAGAATGACTATCAAAGCAAACAATGCATGGAATAAAAAGCCAGTGTACTTCAATGCTTCTCAGGCTGGTTTGGTGATGTGAGAATGGTTTCTCGTGTACTTTTGGACAATGTCATGAAGCCTTTTAATAACTAAGTGTTACATGTCTTTGAACACAGCTGAACTGGAACTACCAAGTAGCAGGGAAGCTATCCACTACTGATAGGCTACATGTGGTTGGACACATGTAGCCTATCAATGCACAAAAGCGTTGGCTTTTGCTCTTGTCAAATGTGAACTGGGGACTTAATCTGCACCCAGCTGTCCCATGCAGTTCCAGCCCTACTGGTGGGGATGAAGCATTCACCGTCTCATCTTCTTGAGTGCTCCCATCTGCCCTCTTCCATGCCAGAATGTTTACTTTACCCTCTGAGTGGAGAGCAGGCTCATGGAGAGTAGAGGAAGGAGGTGCAAATACCAAAACCCCAGAAGCAGAGTATCTAATAAGATACTCTGACCCTCAGCAATGGGACAAAGACTTACCTGCTTATTTGGAAACCTTCTAGTTACACATGAACTAATGTGTAGGTTTTAAAGGTACTGCCAGCCGGGCACATCAATTCCTTTATTTCTTTTCCCCCCTTTAGTCTTTGTGGGGAGTAGCAGCCACTCACAGAATCAATCTCCTGAGTTCTGACATATGAATGGTACATACCAGCAGCTCACAGCTGGCCCCAAATCCTGAATGATTTTGCTGCAGAGTGCACTTAACATCTGAGTGATAGGGGAAAAGTCTTTTACAACTGTGCAAGCTCTCCTACAGAAGGTGCAGAAACATGATCATTTTCTTCTCAACATTGTCCTTGTATTACTGCACCTAACAGCACAGAAGTGCATGATTTCTCATTTCAGGCCAAAAATGCTAAATTTTAAGTATGTGTTTGGGGAGGAGGGAGCAGGGCCTGCCTAGAGCTGGGAAATGCTGCTGCAAACTAGCTGCTGTTGCAGCTTGACATAGCCCTGTGTGCTGTGGCCTCCCAGGGGCCAAGGGATGAGGCTGGGCAGAAAACCAGCTGTCTGCTGCCACATCAGTCACACCAGTGAGACAAGCTGGGCGTATAGAGCTGGATTTGGAGGGAAGGATGGGAGCCCAGCAGAAGCCTGTGCCTTGAGCTGGTAGGGAGACTGTGGTGCTTGGGCCCCCCCTGTTCAAGAGCTGGGAGGAACTGAGGGGTTCTGATTTGCCTTCCTCATGGGATGCTAGTACTCCCCATTTTTTATCCCCATGCCGATACATTTACAGGGGGTTGTCAATATCCTCAGGTAGGCTGGAGGCACAGGCCAATTTAAACAAAACAGGCACATTAACTGAAGTATTCACAGAGCCCCTGTATAGTGTTCTCTGTGCAGATACATGCACAGTTAAAACATTCATTAAAAAGAAAGATCCTTACTCCTCCTCTTTGACAAGAAAAATGATTAAAAACTGCGATTGTCCTTGGTCCACGCTGGCACAGAGCATGCAGAATATAGCCCCCGGGACAGAGACCTGTTGTGAGGCCCCAACATCTGGGGCACCTGGGTCATCACAAGCTCTTTTTGCCGTTGAGTATCTGAGTGTGCTTGTTGTCATCCAGCTTCAAGCGCTTCTTGCTGTACTTCTTGATAAGGGTCCCTGGTATCAGTGCTGCCACAGCCATCGCGAGCAGTTTGAGCAATGTGTCCCAGGAGAAAATGGCATCCAAAGAGGTGATTTGTGACAGAATGGCTCCTGTCTGCACGCAGATGAAATTATACGGTGTAAGACCTGAAAGAATCAGAGCAGAAAAAAAACCCAGTTAGCATCACACCCATGTAAAATTATCTCAAGTATACCCTTGCTCAAGGCCAGACACAGGAGTCTGTGTTCATAATGGAAAGAATGGGGTTCTTTCTGCACTGGTATCTGCAAAATGCTCAAGACCTCCAAGTATAAGGGCAGTTCAATGGGGCAGAGTCCCAGCTATGACCCTCGTGCTCTGCCTTCCCAAGCCCAGTGTACTGGCCAAGGCTTGGTGACTGAGGAGACAGGTAGTGTAACACTACCCCCTCAGACAGTCTCCCCAGGCCTTACCAATGAGGACGGAGAAGAAGAACTGGGACACAGGGATGTTTAAAATGGGAGCTGAGAGATTCAGAAACCAGTTTGGTGTCATGGGGAACAGCCTCAGGAACAACAAGAAGAAAAATAAGCAGCTCCTGTTCTCTTCTACCTGCCAAGAGAAACGTTCCAAATTATTTCTGCCCTTCAGACAGGAGTAATATCTGAATGGCAACAATACTAAAGTGAAATTTGCTTCTAACATGCTGTGACATTACATCAGTCCAGAATTGATGAAAAGCAGCAAATTTATGTATGTATGTGCACCTAATGGTAAGGCAGCCCCTTCCATTCAAGTGGTGAAAATGGGCTGTAACCTGAATGACATCAGGAAGTCAATGGCAGAACCACCTTGAGCTGTACAGTGTAGCACAGAATGGGCAGAGGCAGCTCTGGAGCACAGGGGCTTCCCTGGCAATGTTCAAGGCCAGGCTGAATGGGACTTGGCGCAACCGGGTCTAGTGGAAGGTGTTCCTGCTGTGGCAGGGGATTGGAACTGGATTACCTATAAGGTCCTTTCCAAACCAAACCAGTCTGTGATATTTTTTGGGGGATCTGGGGTTTTCCATGCACCCTCTTTGCAATCAGGCTTGCTCCCGAGAAAGCAGTGTGCTCTCAGGTTGTGCCAGAGGTCTCTTACAGACCTATGTGCTTTCACTGTTTCACAAAGTCAGTCCACGGGGCAGCCTCAACCAGGGGCCGCTCTGCGTGTCTGCAGAGCCAGCCCCGTTCTTACCTTTCCCTGCAGCAGAGCCACTTTATCAGGAAAGTAGTGGACGATGAACTGCTTCCCGAACGCGCCGGAGAGCAGGTAGCAGAAGGTCGCACCCACAGACGTTAGGGCTGAGCACAGCACCAGCCCGGTCCAAGGCCCGAACAATGCTCCAGCCAGGACGTTCTGCCGGGGCACAACAAGCTGAGAGCCCGACCTCGCACCCGCTGCCTTCAGCCGACAGCCCCGTTCCTCACCCAGCGCTAGCTGCGGGCACAGGGCCCCTCTGAGAGTCTGGTACCGGCTCCCGCCCTGCAAGCCCCCCCGCCCCGCTCCCGTACCAGGAGGCTGGAGCCGGGGATGGCGAAGCTTTGCTTGTAGAGGTACGCGGCGCAGAACAGGGCCAGCGCCGTGCCCCGGTGCTGCCGCTCGTAGTCGCGCAGCGCCTCGGCCAACTCCCGCAGCTCCTCCAGGTCCGACGGGAACCGCAGTGGCCTGAAGGGGAAGGACGGGAAGGAAGAGCACGGGGAGCCCCGGGTCGCCGGCCCGCATCACCGCCGCCGTACCCACCTGCGCGCCTGCCCGGTGCTCAGCCGCGACGACAGCAGCCACAGCCCGGCCGTGGCGGCCGCGAACACGAGCAGCAGCCCCGCCAGCCGCCGCCACATCCCGCGGTGCGCTGCGGTGCGGTGCGGCCCCACACCCCGCGCAGGCGCGGGGCGGAGCGCGGCCGGCCCGAGGTACCCGCCTCCTCCCAGGGCACAAAGGCGGTCCCGCACCCCAGAAGCAGGCCAGGACATGGTGCTCTGATGTCAGCTCACAGCCCCGTTTATAGGTCAGGTCAGCGATACAAGTGCCGTGCCGCGCTGTCCTCTGGTCCCCGCAGGAGGTGCCGAGGAGCTTTCGGGTGAGTGCCCAGACGGCTGCGAATAGGCTGCCACTGTCAGATGTGACACATGCGGGTCTTAGCTCCTGCTTCAGCATGGGATAGGCTTGAAGGTGTGTTTGGTGTTCTCCATCAGCACAAGGTCGTACCTGCACAGCTGTGGTCTGCATAAACACAGTACCGCAAGCCAGAAAGTGAAAGATCAGCCTTTCTTGTATCACCTCCCAGTCAAGTCTCCCATTGTGCTAGAGGCTCACATTTAATCAGTCATGTTCTCAGGACGGCTAGCTTGAAGTCCACCTGAAGTGAGGTTGAGTTCAAGCCTTACCGAGGTCAGGGATACCTTGATCATACTTTCATTCTGTTCTATGTAATCTTTGGCATTTCCTTGTGGAAAAACGAACACAAAAGCCAGCAAGCAAACTGAGGCTGTGGAGTTCATGGTTCCCTTTAAGCCAGTCTACACTTGTGTGCTTCCTGAGCGGGGTGGTCCTTCCAGCTCACCAGTTTCCTGATGCTGGCATTAGGGATTGTGCTGGCAGTTGGAACTGGGACCAGGCATTGATCTGGCTTAGAGCTAGACCAGTCAAAAAACAGTGGAAACACTTAGGGCTTCACCTGGGCCACGTGGGCATGGTCATTTAACACTGGAATAAGGAAAGAGAGAGGGCAGGACATCCCTCCGTGTGACAGTGATGCTTAATGGTCTTAAAACAGTCATATAACTGTGCTCATAGTCTGTAGCAGCCCCTCCTAGGAGAGACTAGACAGCATCTGATGAAAGTTTAGGGCATTTGCACCTACTTTTTATATGTGGATCTTGGGCTGGAAGTGACTGTGGGGATAGGGAACAGGAGAAAGCAAGTGTCAGCGAGGGGGAGCTGCAGAAGGACTTTGCTTATTAGATATTCACAATCTTTTCCTTATTGCAAGGCTAAGATAAGCTGACCTTCATCATCTGCAAAGAAACATATTCTGCAGCTCTGTCCTTTTGTTTTTGCTTCACCCTCCTCACTCTGTGATATGCAATCCTTGTTTAACCCAAATTTAAAGCATGGTACGGATTGATGTCCACATAGCAACAACCTAAGTGATTATGTACTTGCTGAGCTCAGATAGACATCCCATCCTTCAAAGGTGCCCTAGAAATGAGGGAAGCTTAAGGGTAGGACTGCAGAGCGGAGATGACTGAAGCAGCTGTAGAGGTCTCATCAGCAAATGACCTGGCAGATGCCTCACGATGTGGACAGTAGTCAGTGCTTTAGGGCATAGAAGCAAGCAGCTCCCAGTTCCTGGAATTCCACTGGACTTAGAAATTGGGTGGGTTATAAAATGTGTATTTGGGGCTGGATATCTGTATTGCATTTACCTGCAGCCCAGAGTTCAGGTCTGCGCAGCTTCTCGATGGTTGTTTTCCTGACCAAAGGTAAAAAGGTCAGGCCACATCAGAGTCAGGCCACGAAGTACATGTGTTCAGTACAATAAGACAGTGTCTGTGTTCACCTATGGGACTTGTGTGTGTGCGTTAAAGACAGCATTTATTCCCAAGGTAGGTGTACAAGAATGAAATGTGAAATAAAACTAATTCTTCTGGACAAAGTCAGCCAGGCCAGGAGTGTGGGAGATTGATTCACTTCTGTCCAGTCTGCAATGGCTTGTAAACCTCTGCTTACCTTTCCAGATTTGTAAGTGACCGGAGCCTCATTTGGAGAATCCTGAACTTGAATTTTGGGCCAATGACAGATCCTGTGGAAAACGTCAGGGAAATCCTTTCTATGTTTTCAAAATCCTGGTCAAATCCAACTAGCAAAGTGATTTGGTTGTAACGCTGAAAGGCTGCAGCTTCTCTAAAGATAAAGCAGACAAGGTGTTGGAGAGTCACTAAGGGAATAGCACTAGTTTAATACATTCAGTGTAATATTAGGAACAGTGCTGGGGTGAGGACTGAGCTCACAATCAGCTTCTGATTTACAGGAAATTCAGGTCTTCAGCTGTGAAGCTGCTCAGCCACTTTTGTACTCAGTTATTTGGGGTGAGAGTGGGGACACAGAGGTCTGATGTCATTTGCTGTGGTCCTGAACAAGAATCCCCACTGTGATGCTGTTTTGAACCTAAGTGGACCAGACTCAAATGATGTTTGTACCTGGCTGTGTGTGCAGACCTGAACACTGAGTCCCTTGTGGAGTCTGTAGAATACGTTGCTGTATATAAACATCTGTTTGTAACAACACTGTATGGCTGAGGAAGCTCTACAAACGGAAGACTGTACCTTGGGGGTATTAATGCCCCCAGTTAAATTTCTGGCAGTTCTCTTCTGGCAAATGCAGCAGAAGCATCTGTGAAACAGTGCAGTGTTGACTGGAATTAATGGGGAGTAATCCAGCTTTAAGCACAGGCTCAGAGACATGGAAACTTGCAGGGCTGGGGTTTGACAGAATGGCCAGTTCCACTTTGAGATATGCATGAAAACTGCACCAGTCTTGGTGCAGAAGCAGCACAACTGTGGTCGTGACCACACGACACATTCTTTATGTCTCTGGATGTATGTCCATCATTTAAGGTTTTCCCTTAGGAAGGTAAGGAGTGCAGTTGTGATGAAAGGGTATCCTGGTTGCAATGCTCAAAATGTCTGGTCTTGTCGAGAAGTTTTAGGAGTCTGACAAAATAGGGCAGGTTTCAACCTGCCAAAGGTGTTTCTGATGCATGTGGGTGTAGGCAAGCTGCCACACACTTGCTGGTCCTATTGTGCAGTCCTAGGGAGCTATGCAGATTGCTCCAGTGCAAGCAGATGTGGCTGAGAGAGCATGCAGATAGAGAAAACTAGTTGAGCAGGACTGGTTTGGCTGAAGTGTGTTATAATCAATGTGGAATTTGCATGTCCACATAAGCACCAGTCATTAATTTGCCTCTTCAAGTGAAATGATTTGGATGTTACATATTCAGGCTCAGGTTCATCCCAGCTGTCTTGGGCACCCAGAGCTGGAACAGAACACTCCCTGGAAGGGGGAGGAAAGAGGGGAAGATGTGTTCTTCCTCTGGCTTTAGTGGAAGTGTAGGACAGCTGTGCCCCTGGCTGAGATTGTCCACTTCAGTCCTTTAGATGACTGAAAAGAGCCCAAACCAAGGCCTGGGCTGTCAGCTGCTCTGCAGCAGGGAAGCCTGTGACAGTTGCATAGGGCCAGGAAAGCCCTAAGGCATGTACCCTGCCAAGGATCAGCAGAGAAATGAGAGGAGCATATCTTGCCTCCTCGCAGTTGCAGTCGCGCCAAGTGGTTTGCTAACATTTACAGACCATAGATGGGTAAGACTTACGGGTTAACTTTAGATTCTACCTCCTTCCCAGTTTCATCACCTAGTACAATGCTGAAAGTGCCTCTTCTGGTGTCTTTGTTCCATGTAATGATATCCACAAAGTAGTGATAAACTGAGGGGAGAGAGAACACAAGCATGGTCAGATTCCGCATGCTCGCTCTGCTCTCCAGCCCAGCTCTGTGCCTATCTGAGCCTGAACTGCAGTCAGAGGATGTCTTCCTCCCATTCAGTTCATCTCTAAAACCTCTTTCTTCATCCCTTTTCCCACCTCCCTTTGCAGAAATTGCTAACACAAACATTACGAGATGTGTGCGAAAGCCCTACAGCAAGGGTTGCACAAATGGCATGCAAGATGGCCTTTCAGCACATCGCCTCTCACTCCCTGCCTTCCCCATTCATTTTCAAATTGCCTTTTCTTTGTCCTGTATGCCTCTGAATGTCCACTCCTGAATCTGTTCATTTCTCTCTTACCATCTTTCATTTGTCTTCTCCATCTAAGAGCAGAATCGTCTGTTCTTTCCCCTGCTCTGTCAGTCACAGAATTCACTTGCTGACCAACCAGAATCCCTGCCCACGGCTTGGTGCGTTGGTGGCCACTGAGGTGAGGAGAAACCTTGGGGAAACCTTTTTTACACCATCTCTCCCTTACTTGGGCCCTTTCCCTGTGCCTTTTGCTTTTGTCCATGGTAGCTCTTTCACCTGTTCAGCTCAGAGCATGCCTTTGACTCTCATTGTTCCCACACACCTTTTCCTTGCACCACACCTTGTGGTGTGTTGTTTTGAAACACAGTTTAGGAATTACCCTTTCATGTTTCATTTGCACGTTCTCAGCAGATTTCCTAGCACCATAAGCAAGATGAGCCTGTTCTTAACACATCTCTAGCAAGCAACTGGCTTTTCACAGCACCGGGCAGGTTTGCAGATAAAGAACATAATGGCAAGGCTGCAGATGGACACAATTCTACTCAGCAGCTGCTGGCTTTGCTTCTAAAATGCTGCCTATGATGCCAATTGCAACTAAACATCCCTGCTCAGCTGCTGCGGAAGAAAGCAATACAGAGAGAAAAATGATCTCAGAAATCTTAGTCACTTACTGCAGAATGGCTCTTTGTCTGCCGTATCAAAAAACATACTTGTCACTGGATGGCTCTGTTGTGTTAAATAGCTTTTCCACTCATGGGCATAATAACCTATAGATGACAGTTTGGAGAGGAAACAGAGTTACTGCACAGGTATGTAAGCAACTAAATTGCTGAAAATAGCAAAGCAAGTATTTAAGAAACAGCATATTGCTTGCCAGCTGTGAGGTGGTGCTGTGACACACGCTCCTGGGCTCTGCAGACTCGTACCAGGGCTCAGTTTGACTTGTGTAACTAAAGCCAGCCGAGTGTCTAAATATGCCTGCTTACTGCTCAGCTCTTATTTTAAGGTGAGTCTTTTTTCCACATCTGATGACCATCCATGGTCAAAAGGATTTCATTTTGCAGTGCAGAATGAAAATCATCCCCTTCTTTGTGAGCCATTTCTGAAACTGTCAGGGGGTTTAACGTCAGCATTTCAGAAATGGCAGCCTGTCACATCCAGGCTGGGACACCCCTGTGGGTCAGTTACAAACACCTAGAATACCCTTTGTCCATCCCACTGCCATTCCTTTTACAGTCAAGAGGGCTTTGTGGAGCGGAAGGTTTCTTAGAAAAGATTCTGTTGTGGTAAGAACATGCCCCTGTCTCTCAACCTCTGCAACTAATGGACCTTAAGTCATTGTTTCTGTGACTTTCTTTTGAAGATCCTGTCTTATTTTGGGTTTTCCATTTCTAGAATCCTTTACGTGCACATTTTGTTCTAGACTGTAATGCAACATTTCTCAGGCCTGTTTTGCCTGCAGCAGAGGCTTGTACCCCTGCAGAAGACAAGGAGACACCATCTCAAAAGCTTCAGTGGGAATAACTGACATGCTTTTGCAAAGCGCCATGTGGTGTTAGCCCTTCAACAAAACACTTGTCACACTCCAAGTTACAGTAATGATGGGCAGCTCTGCCAGACATGTGTGTTCAGGATGTGTTTACATCCCCTGGATCCTCACCTAGGATCGGGCATGGCATAGGCCAGAAGGTTTCGCAGCTGGCGCACTTGCCATTCCGGTAATTCCTGTAGGAGTCACACGGGTATGCTGTGATATTGCAGCTCCGTTGCAGGGATGACATGAACAGGAAAACAGACCTCTGGTGGTCACATTTAAAATACTGCAAACCTTAATCATACACAGGGAAGAAATATTTTGTTAGCAACCCTCATGCTTCAGGAAAACAACATCAATGCACTAGCTAAAAAGGACAATCACTGACCAGCCTGAACACAGCAGATTGCACTGGGCTGTGGCAGAACAGTAAATGGGCACTGGCCTCTCCCTTTGAGTGCACTCAGCTCTGCCTATGTTTACTATTTCTCATCATTTTTGACGCTAAGACCATATTTGTTTGTATTGTTAGTGCAGTTTCAGAGGATCCAGCTGTAGACACTATTCAGTGTCAGGTGTTCTCTTCTTTTTTGGTGTAAAAAACTCTTTAGAAAGACATAACAAACAAAATGAGGTGTTGCATGAGCAGCAAAATGAGTGAAGCCTCACTTCCACTAAAAAAATCCATATTTCCTATGGATATTTGTTTCAGGTTGGTTTCCTATGTAGATCCTCTTGGGTCTCCAAAGGGTTCAGTCACATTACTGCCTTTTCTTCCATGAGGTACCTTCTCCACCCAACTTCCATAAAACCAGTCCTGCTGCCAGGCTGGAAAGGATAAAAGCTTTCTTGCACTCAGGACCAGGGCTCTGCCTTCCAGACTGCACTGCCTGTCACTGCAAGGAAGGGGCATTGGGTTTGTTACAACCCCATTCATCTTGAACCTGTTTTCTGAACAGGTTCTTGCTATTGCTTGTCTTCGGAGTTTGTGTGTGTTCTAAGAAGTAATAATAATATTATCATTATTAGTAATAATAATAATAACTCCACAGTTTTTCTAAATGTATTCACAAAATAGAGGCACAAATCCACCTGATAACTTAGTGCATGGACAATTATCCTATTTACACTGGTGACAGAACAGGATTAACCCTGATTCATATGTCTTCCTGACACACATCAGCTAACCCCCTCTTCCATCACTGGGTCACATCAGTGCTGGGAAGAGACTGCTGTTGTGGGTTTCCCAGAATTGGGCTTCATGTATTTTCTAAGCAATGATGATGTTTCTCTGGCCTCTTCTCCTCTCTTTTTGTCAGTGTTTGTGCAATTCAAGGCAGAAAGAATTACCAGAAAATATTGTCAGTGGGCAGCCAGGCTGGTTGGTCCCACCATTGGGGTAGAAGTCAATGTGGCCTAATGCTTCTCTGTAACCCAGTCCTGACAAAAGAAAATATGAGAGATGAGGGGAGGGAATACTGAATCATAAAATGCAGGAGAAGGAAATATAAGAAAACAATTAGGGGGAAAAAAGTAGTTATTTAGCTCTAGGATGCCTGCCTGTGCAGGAATATTAATGTTATTCATCTGTTTAGGCAGCAGGCCAAATGGTTGTGACCCAGCTGTGTCAGTTTAGCAATGCTATCAAATACCTAAAATAAGTCGGTGCATGCGACAGTACAAACTCTAGCTTTTTGTGTCATTGTGTGTGGGAGAGGAAAAGGGATGTGAAGCACTGGGTATCACCATGCTGCTGAAGTCTGAGCTCTTGGAAGGGCTGGGAGAAGATGAGGTTGGAAAGCAGACCCCAGTGGGTTGGGGTGCCAGTGTGAGCAGAGCGGAGGGCTTGCATTGCACTGCTGCCCTGGCTGTGGGTTTGGGGATGTGCTGTGCACGGGCTGGGAAAAGAGAGGGCTGAAGGAGATTCCAGATTCACCTGGGTTTAGCCTATGGGAGGTGGGATGAAGAGTGTAGGGAGCCGCTGGGTTGGGAATAACTGATCTGCCATGCAAGGCATTCAGCAGTGTGACTAGCTTTTGGGATGACCCTGCAGTGTGAGGTTAGTGTGGAACTGCTCCGGCAGGACTGTCTGCTGATCTCAATAGGGGACTGCTGCACCAGTGCCTAAGTCCTTGCTATTCATGGGCCATGAGGCTGTAATTGCTATAAACCCGCAGCATGTTTGAAATGCAAATAAAACAGCAGCTCCCGAGGGAGTGCTGATGACAGTGGGGACAAGGCAGGGACACAGAGCCCTTCACAGCACCACTGAAGGAGACTGCTGTCCTCCTGGGATAGGGGGGCAAGGATGACTGCTACCTACCAGAGCCCTCTTTTCCCCATGCTCCCTGTCAGCCTCTAGGTTTCTTTGTTATGGCGAAGAGGACAAATGTACATACCGTCTGTGTCTGAATGAATGACATCAACAAACTGTGCATCTGTAGGGTCCAGCCTCTCGCTGGGTGGTTTTCCTCTGTACAAGGGGCCTGCTGGGTCAAGACCTGCAACACAAAGCCAGGCACGTGGTGTCACTTGAGCACTGAGTGTGGTCGTGGTGAACATCTATCCTTGCAGCAAAAGAACTGACAGGAGGGAGAGCTCACCTGTGATTCTTCCAAGTGCACCATCAAACAGCTGCCCCACAAAGCCAGAGATGTGTGCTCCCAGGCTCACTCCTATCATGTGCAAGGACTTAAGGGATGCTCCATCAATCTGAGATTTAAAAGTACTCGTGGTCACAGATTTTAGGCACATGAAAGGCACAAACAATATTAGGAGAAGGAATGTAAATGCATCCCCCTACTTTCCCCACATTCTCCCTTGGTGTGTTCCATTCTGTGAATATTCCCCTTTGATGGTCCCACAGTACCGCCAGCACTCGTGTTTGAGGCCTATATTTGAGAGCTGTGATGAGAACCGCTCAGGCAATGGTTGTATTTTACTGTGGCAGTGACTACAAGTATGGAAGGAGAGAATCTTCATCAGCCCCATGAGTACAATTCCATTTGCCCCACAGGTAGTTCCGGCAAGAATTCCATCATTGTCTGTACCTGTGCAACATCTTAGAGGAGTTGCAAACTGTAGTGGATGCCCATAAGCTTACTTCTGGACATATACAAAGTGGTAATAGAATTTCTGTGTATGGGAAAACATATCTGTAGAGTTTTGTGCCCAGATACATAGAGTATAAACTGAATAGTGCAACAAAATACCATTGTACCAGGACTGAGGGTAGAGTTTGGCACTACAAGTAGAGCTGCACTTCCAAAAATTAATGTATTTCCTTTTAGGAGTTTATTTTCCCAGAACTGCTGCTGTTTTAACCACTTCCTTTGTGCCCTTTCTGCACGGTGCGTTAATGACTGTATCATGGTGTGAGCGTTCAACTTACCAACATCTCATCAATCAGTTTCTTCAGAATCTCAGCAACTCTTTTGCAGTTTCTGGAGGCATGGCTGTAGATGAGAGTCGTTGCCCCACGGCTCCAGTCCACAACAATGACATTCATGTCTTCTACAGAAAGCAGGAGGTGCACCAAGTCTGGGATCCAGACGGGGGCAGAGCCTGTGAATCGGTACCCATGGATGATGAAGGTAGTTTTCTTGGTCACATCTAGATACTTGGAGGCTGGTGAGTTGAGCTCTTCAGCACAGGTTGGGTTCTGTCTGGTATAGAGCAGCAGCTTCACATTCAGGTGTGTCCCTACCAAAGCATTGCCGATGCTGAGAGCTGTGAATGCAGGACATGTCTCCTCAGGATCTGAAAAGAGCACAGTGTGGCAGTCCTGAGGTTAGCACCAATGTGTTTGCTTTGATCTCTTCTTCCTGCCAGCCTGCACAGGCACAGGAATACATGTTGTGAGCTACTTCCTTCCTCTCCATCATGTTCATGGCTGGAGCTACCCTGAACCTTAGGCTTTCTTGTCATGTTGGAACAAAGTCAGCAGGTGTTACCATCTTGGAGCAGCACGGTCCTGCTTCCACCAGCATCTGGGAGATGGCATATACTCTCTCCAAGAATCCCTCTAGTGTGAGGAAGGTATTAGAGACTGACAACCAATTGTTGTATTGGTTTGAGAGCACACCAGGTGCTCTGGACAGGTTCTAGAGTAAAGAGATACCTTCATGGTTTGTTTGTAATTGGAGCTGACATGCTGCACAGGATCTTGCTGTTGTGAGGGACAGCTCAGTCCTTCATTTGTGTTTGCAGATGCAGCCTGCTGTTTCAGACTGCAAAATGGGATACCCTTTGACTGCATGAGATATGGTACTGATACTGTTTTATACACAGCTGAAGAGTAACTGAAATTTATGTAAGTGCTGCCTTATGGGATGGTCTCTGCCATTTGAAAGCCTGTCAAAGTTCCTTGCTTTTCCAGCAGAACACCAGCTGAGCCTTCAGAGTCCAATGCAATCTCCAACAGGGAGGGAATGGAGTAACTGTCTTCAGACAGACGCTGCTTATGAAGGCTCTCTTGGGTTTTGTAGCCTCTTCCTGGGTCACAGTCCTTTTCTGCAAATCCCCTTGATCTGATTGAAGAACCCTGTGGGAGAGTGAGCCTCTCGCACAAACAGCCTGGGCTGCAATTAACTGTTCAGGCTGCAGTTGCTAGAGAAATCTTCCTGAGCTTTGTTGTTAGAAGGGCTGTGCAGTAGGTAGAAGGGTTTAGAAACCGCACAGCTGTAAGCTAATTGAGCCAGAGCAAATCTCCATTGCTCTGTGTATTTCAGTTCCTAAATGATGAAACTCTCACAGTTTCTATGAGCAACTTTCCCTGTTCTCCTCCTATGGAAATCAGAAGCGTAAGAGTGATATAAATGCTATGTGCCCAGCACATAAAATCATCTGCTCAGTTGCCATAGTTCTGCTAATTACTTTGTAGAATTCCCAGGAGCTCCAGAAATAAAAGTTAATAGGCTGGAAGTATGTTGCAGTTAAGTCCAACTGGATATTTTAAATTGCTACCATAAATTCAGAAATAAATTTTAGCACTAGAAACCCATGGAGTCCTTCCTGTATAAAGCCTATGGTAAAATATGACTGAGTGGGACAGGAGTGGTGGAAAATGAGCCTTCAGCCAGGCCCAGTGAGCCTCGGTTGAAATCAGTGGCCTTTGAATTGAGGGTGTTCTGCCTCTGTAATGCTTCAGTCAGGGCTCACAGGGGCAGTGGGACTCTGGGTCCTGCCTGCAAGAGTAAAGGTGACCTGTGTGCCTGTCTCCGGAGCAGTTTGCTCTCACCTCGCTCTTACAATACTAAGATGCTCCAGAGAAACAGCAGCAAGAGTTCTCCTGTGACACTGCTCACATGGAGATCTCAGAGTAGCTAGCAGAGAAAAAGCATCGCTTTTTGCTGCTATACACCAGCATCCACAGTGATACTCAGCGACTGTCCTCTAGGTGCTACTGCAACATAAATAATACAATATTTCTTTTTCATTAGTAACCATTGTTTTATTCTATGGTATTTTTATATAGTCTTGTTAAATGTCTTTACCACCACTGAAGCTGTAGGAGTACAGGCAGAAATGCAGGCAAGAATTGCTTCTATATGGTGCAAGATTGCACTGATTGCTTCATTTGTTTCTGTATCTCCTGCATTGTGCTGAGACTTGCCCAGAGGAGGGCTGTGTTTGCCACCAGAACAGCCCAAACCTTCTGCTAAAGAGGAGATTTTAAAGAGCTGATCAGCATTTGCTAATACCTAACCAAGGAACTGTTTGAAAAGCCTTGTTATATCTGCACCAAGTCTGTTAGATTTGTTCTATTTTGATTAACAAAATCAGATCAGCTCTAATAGTGGGGGGAAATCTGCCAGCTTCTCTTCTGGCAGGCTGGTGCATATCCCAGACTCATCCACCATGTGTTACAAAAGCTGACACATGAGGACCACCAGTTATCCTGGCTTTGCTCTTCATTCTGATAAGAACAGTGAATCCTACCCAAATGGCTGGAATTGTCTTTGAAACTCCAGCATGATTTCTCTGATGGGCAAGAGGCTTATTGAGATTAACTCTGCAAGCAAGTAAGTGAGGTGGAAACAGACCACTGTACTTAACCCCTGTCCAACAGACTTCTTCCCTCCAGGAAAGGTGAATAAATGTGGCAATTAACCCAGTGTCCCATTAACTAGCTTCCAGCCCTGTCTAGGCCATTAGCTTGCTGAACAGCCTCAGGCAATTCACTCTCCTCTGTCTGCTCAGTTTTCTGGTGTGTAAAATAGGATGGCAAACACTAGTTTCCTGGGAAAGGTGCTCTGAGATCTCAGCACCTGTAGCAGCCACATACCAGCCTGTTAAACCCATGTTCCTATATGGGACCTGGGCATCGTTTCTCACAAGCTTGAGATCAGCTTCTGAGGCGCTAATGCAGCAGGATTCTGAAGTTCTGAAGTTACATATATGAATATGAATATATCTATATATATATGTGTAACTTCAGAACCACGTTATATATATATGTAGCTTCAGAACCAGGCTTTTTCTTCCTTCTGTCCTGGATGTATCTGTCAGGGATGCTCACCCTGCACACAGGCAGGGTTTGCAATAGTGGCAGTTTTGGGGCTGTGATCTGGAGGCTGTCTGCATGAATAGAATAGCAGCTGAATTTTTTAGCTCCATCAGTCTGTCCTCTTGCAAAGTGAAGTTCCAACAGATTTTCACTTCAGAGGGTCAGATTTGCAGTTGTCCTAGCTGTGGTCCTTGGGAGACTGTATTTCCACAAAGAGCCTGTGAAGGGGGCTGTTCTCCCAGTCAACACTTTGCATGGATCTCAGATGAGCATGTTGCTGCTTCTGTGCCTGCCTGCAGTTTCACTGACACTGAAAACACTGTCACCTTGCCTGGGCTCTTTACAGTGTGTTCCAACAGATTTGTCCTATGCATCAGTAATGAGCCTTCAGCTTTAAGCACACTTCACTATCACACAGCAAATCCCAGTAGCATCAGTGAACGTTTCCATCACTTTTCCACAGAGGGAGCATGCTCTCTACCTCTTAAACTGGTCTTCAGTATCTCACTGGGTTTCCTTGATTCCTTTTCCCACCTCTTATGACTACATTTCCTAAAGCATATTTAACAAAGTAAGCAAAATGTGACCCCAGGATTACTCTAGAGAACCCAGAAATGCAAGTTATTATTTACAAGAATTCCTCTGGGGTTTCTTTCATCCTATGTTTTCCCTATAAAGCGGAGAGCTATAACTTGACTTGCTCCCGTGAGTATGGTAACACAAGGCAGTACCTTTGTTTATTGTTACACAGGTTGATTCTTGATAGGGTTGTGAGGATATCAAATGAAGCTTATGTTCACGAATGGTAATTCATCCTTTGCGTCTGTCATATCAGATGCTGCTGAGAAGAAATCACTCTTCTCTGAAGATTTCAAATGACATTTTCAGTGTCGATGGATAGTACTTATATAAGAGGAATGTTTGCAAAGGGAGGAAAAGATAATAAAAATGACTGCTGGTTTTATATTTGGAACTCTTAGAGCTGACTACATTCATGTAACCAGTATAATTTGCTTTGCCAGAATAAATAATGCTGGTGAAAAACCCTACGCAGTAACTGTAATGCAGAGAGTAGATATATTCATGCTTCTGCAAAGCACAGAAAGCGTGTTATATTTGACAGAAACATTGAAAACAAATGCTTGGTTTCTTACCTGTTTTCACCGCGTACAAAAGGTGGATCAACGCAATGCACAGCCTCAGCATATGGATTCTCACATGGAACTTCTGCAGGTAAAAGGTTTGAAGGATCCCACAATTTCTTTGGCATGTGTCTTCTGTCTCTGCCAACAGTTTGCTCTCTTTTTTTTTTCCCTGCCAGTAACCGTAGGTGTGGTGAAAGGAGGAAGTTACCAGCCAAGTAATGAAGACCAGTCTTTAGTTATACAACTAAAGCTTCTTCTGAAAAAGGTGGGGCACCTTCTATTTTACCAGGTCTCCTTATTTTAAATCTAGTTTGCCCTGGGAAATGACTAATGCAAGACACCAATGGTTTGGTATCACTGTAAGCAGCAAGTTGACTACAGGTGTTGAAACTAAGGGAATTATTGCATGCCTGTCTGTTGCAAAGAATATCAATAGGCAGTGGAGATCCTGTGTGTCACTGCAAGTGTGATAAGCATCTGGGCAGGGCAAGTGCTTGGTTTCACAGGGCCCTACATTGTAGGATTCATACTCTCCCCCATCCCTCCAGCTGTGCTGAGCACTGTGGCCCAGCATCCCTACAAACCTATGAGACCCTGTCACCTCAAGCAGGAGGCACAGCACTGTGGTGTGACCAAGGGAAGGTATCAGTTTGAGTCAGTCTGGGTCTCCACTGGGCTGTCAAGTGACTGCTGTGTTGGATGACACTACATCTGGCACCCTCACCAGATCCATATTTTCTTGCAGACCTGCTGGAACCTCGTGAATCCAGCTCTATTTGAAGTAAGAGAGGGTTTTCTTTTTCCCGTGCTGGATGGCAGGAAGATGGCAGATGTAAAGACCACTGTCAGGGACCGGAAAGGAAGTCTGACATTAGAGCTGGAAGATCTAGTGGCAGAATTGGGAACATGAGGTGGTGGGAAGTTTGTTAAGAGGGGAGAGGAGAGGGGAACAGAGAGCAGGGATGGCTGCTGCGTAGAAGCTATGTGGTAGCTTTTCCTCATGTTTCCTTAGCAAATTCTTCTAACATAGACCAGTGAAAGGGAACATGGAGAGGATCAGAAACACCTCATTAAGCACAGGCTCTGCTTACTTTGCCCTGGTGATGATCCACTGAGGAGCTGAACTCTTACAGTTCCCAGTGGCATAGCTGTTTCTTTGGTCCATGCTGTAACATATTAAGCTTTTTGACTTTGCTAATTCTTAGGTTAATCCTTAGCTCTGCCTGCTGGCTGGGTGCTGCTCCTTCTTGTTCAGACAAGCGCCTGCTGCTTCCCTGGTGCAGGCACAAGTTATGCTGCAGCCATGGGTGCAAGCCCAGCAACATACATGCTTGCTTCACAAGCGCCTTGAGCGCTCCATCCTCATGCAGTTCAGCAATCAGTCTCACAGGACATGTGCTGTGATGCCATTTGGTAATCACACAGGCAAAAGCTGGGTTATTTTGAAGAGGTGAAACATTGAGAAAAGACACCAAAAAAAAAAAAAA